>OMKQ01068846.1:0-14422 GCA_900302335.1 Phycis phycis | reverse complement strand
GGAGGGGAAAGCCCCCCCCCCCCCCCCCCATGAAGAGACACATCTGCACCTTACTGTGTTTCACATTCTCCGCTCTCCTGTAACTGACTGAGTGAATCCTATCCATGTCTAGTCTATATCCTGGTGCTGGAAGCGCCTGTGCCAAAACTAACAAGCAGGGGGCTCCTGCTGTCGAGGTTCCAGTGAGACCTGGCCAAAGAAAGCTATGCTAAGTAACACTGGTTTATTCAATTAAATGAAATAATCTAATTAGGATAATAGTAACTACTATGCATACTGATAACTGGACTTGGCTGTGTCTCATAGCAGAGATGCTTCCCTCGACAAACAATGCCAGACCACTCATCATACATGACAAATTAAATAATGATGATTTGAACATGTTTTGAATGAAGCATTTTACCTTTGAACGGGTTGGGCTTTTCCTTCTCTGTGGCCTTCTCCTCGCCCTTTGGGACCTGGGTCTGCTGCAGGGCCTCCTTCCCTGCTGCTGGGGTCTCCTGAGCCACTACCTTCCTGCTCAACAGCGGAGACCGCCTCCTCACTGGCGGAGTCCGCTGGCCGTTGGGTTCAACGGCTAAGAGGGACTGAGATGACTGTTGAGATGGACCTGGGGGTACGGAGAGAGTCGCAGGACCTGGGGGTGCCTTGCTGGGCTTTGGGAGTACCTCTTCGTCCTGAGGTTGGCCATCAACAGCTGTTTGGGGTGTTGGATTGTCCTCGACCGTTTTTGACTTGGGGGAGAAGATTTTGCGTCGTGCTCCCGAGGCCAGTTCCTTTGGCGTCGCAGAAGAGAAGGTCAGCGCGTCGCTCTTCACCTCCTGTGGGGGGGCTTCATCGTTGGAAGGAGACATTGGAGGGGCTATCGCTGTCATTGTTGGCTCAATGACGCAGAGGATCTTCTCCTGCTGAAACACATTCGCAACATGTTTCGTCTCCACCCTGCTTCTAGTTAGCTCAGGTGTCTTCTGTACATCCACACATGTTGTAGAAAGTACAGGCATGCTTTTTAAATTAGTTTCACTGTTGAGTTTAAGTTCTAGACAGGGGATCTGTTTAAATCCTTCAGTGGTAAGTGCTTGTAAGTGTTTAGGACTGTGATGCTCTAAGGAAGGGCTGATTTCCCTGCTGTCTTCTGTGCAACACAACTCTCCGGGGTCAATTCCTGTATCAGCACTTCTGAGAGACTTCCTAGATTCCTGAGTCACGATGACAGACTTTGACGTTGTGAGGACTGTGCGTTCCCCTTCCCCCAGAGAAGCATTAGAACAACATGTATTTTCATCCATAGCGGCAGCAGGGGTTGCACCAGGACGATCTCCTAATGAAATAGGAGATGATGCTCCACATTCATGGCCTGTGTCCATTATGCTGTAATTTTCCATGCCGCTATAAGTGGTTCCAGCATCTGCGATGCCCTCTGTGTCACTCACAGCAATGGGAGGGATGCTGAAAGAGATGATAGCTTCAGAGGTTGGGGCAGTGGGAGTCAGGGGTGGGTCTGATGCACACTCTTGTGTTGTTTGTATTTGAGGTGGGAACTCAAGCAGTGTCACCATAATGTCTGGCACCTCAGGTGTAGAAGCAGACTTTGTGTCAGTTTTTGCTTCCATTTCTTTTTCTATTGTCCTCTCCACATTAATGTCCTTCCCAGGGTCTTCTCCTCGAGTTAAAGAGGTTATGGCTTCAGTAGTTGGGGCAGTGGGTATCTGGGGCTGCTCTGGTATACTCTCTGTTAGATGTATTTTATGCTGGAATCCAAACTCTTGTGCTGTAGTGTGTAGTACCACAGGCTTTGCCTCTATTTTCTGTTCTATTTCTATCGTCCTCTCCACTTCCACTCCCTTCCCAAAGTCTTCTCCTCTGTTTAAAGAGGTAATGGCTTCTGGAGTCGTGGCAATGGGTGTCTGGGGTTGCTCTGGTGTACACTCTGTTGTACTTATTATCTGTTGAAATCCAAACAGTTTTGCTGTAGTGTCTAGTACTGCAGGAGTAGGAACAGTTTTCGCCTCTACTCTCTGTTCTATTTCAATTGTCCTCTCCAAATCCTGTAACTTTGCATTTTCTTCACCTCTGTATGGAGGGATGCCAGAAGAGGCTATAGCTTCAGTAGTAGGGGGAGTGGGTTTTGGGGGTTGTTCTGGCGGGTTTGTCTCTATTTTGTCTTCTACTGCAATCGCAAATGCCCTTTTCATATCATGTCCCTTTTCAAGGTCTTCTCTTAAGTCTGAGCATTTCTCTGCTGCTGCTTCGTTTTTGGTTGACGAAGCAAAAAGTGGAGTGGAGGCGACGGACTCAGCTGAACTTGACATCGCTGAATTTGACTCACCTGTAAATGGGTCTGACATTGTGGAGTCAAGGGCCTTTATCTGAGATCTCATCATTTCAGCAACTGATAGGACATTGTGTCCAGGTTTGTGGGCTTCTTTAACGGGGTTTATTTGCTGTTCAGATACGTTTGTGTCTGGGACATTTACACTTCTGGGTTTCAGTGTAACGTGTTGATTGCGGTTGTCAACACCACTTATGTTTGTTTCGTGCAATATTGAATGGGTCTCCACTGTGGATTTGAACACAGATTCATTATCCATTTCAGTGGGAAAAACACCTGCGTGTGTAATGAAAACTGTTTCTTTTTGGCTCTCATCTAGAGTGGCTCCTATTTGTGCTCGTTCAATTTTCATGGCAACAACATCTGCTTCCATCTCGACTTTCCTCTGGCTCAGAGCCCGCCGCTCCTCACGCGCTAGCGTCGTACCTGGCTGCTTCCCCGCAGCCTTCCTCTCCACTGGCATGTCTGTCCCCTCCTCTGTTTGAACAGCTGACGCGCCCGGACGCCGGGCCGCACGGGACACGCTACACCCACTCTGCCCGTGGCCCAAACCTTCATCGGGGAACGTCGCGGGGCCTGTAAAAGGGACCGCATTGCGTTCACTTGATCCTCTGGAATGATCCCTCGCGGTCTGCGTTGCTCCACAGACGGGACGGTGCGCGGCGGGCTCCTGCCCTCCGGCCGGAACGCTGTCCTTTTCTGACGGAGCCCTTTGCGGAGCCGGGGCGGCCCCGAGACAGCGGGGGGCAGGCGGTTTGAGGCCGACAGGTGCGCCGGTCCGGTTTGGCTGTGCATGGGCCTGTGTAACCTTGAGGGACAAAGGAGGTAGAGATGTGTCCATGCTGCAAATATGTATTGCCTTATCCCTGGCTATACTGCGCGGATAAACACTTGTGTTTTTAAAAGCAGCGACAGCATAGCGAGGGCCAAACATGGCAGCATGAGCAAAGATATCTCACGAGTGAACGCAGTGTTTTAGAGCTTGGTTGTGTGGAAACACTGTGGCAGGTTCCTCTGAGAAGCAGGACATCGAAAACATGAAATCTAATCTAATCTAATCTAAGACATGCAATCATAATTTCAAGGACTTGTAAATTAAACCCCACGCAATATTTTACTATTGTATTGCCTCTTTCTCCACAAATCCGATAGATTTCATAATAATGAATCTGACGATTGATTGAGTTGTAGGCTTCTAATATCGCTCAGTATTTAAAATGTTGAACCAAAATGGCTACAGTACAATAAAGCATAATGCAGCTCTAAGATATATATATATGTACAGTATACATGAAAATATGAAAATGAACACCCTCAGCACGCATGTTCTCTGTGTACATCCCATTGGACTGGTGGTTCCTTTTCAAATACCTTTTCATGAAAGGAGTAAAGAGGGAAGACTATTTTAAGTCTCAGTCTGGCCAGAGTGGAATGTAAATCATTCTAAGTGGTGCTCCGGCTATCATGACCTGTTCTGTCTCAGCTTTTTGTTCCCACACCGGTCTGGCATCCGTCTAGCTGAGTATTGCATGAGCCGTGTACGGATCTTTCAAATGACATGAAAGACCCAAAGATGTATGACACAAATTGTGTCATAAATCATCAAGAGATTAGAGTGCGTTGTCTTAAGACCTGTCTTGGCTTCCACCATCGCACACCTATTTTTAACTTCACTCATATGGAAAATGAATAGGCCTTTGGGAAATTGTACATAATAGTACATGAATAATAGATGCCTTTAAGTTTTTTTTTTTTTTATGTTCGCTGTTGGAGTACAAAACTACTGCAGCAAGAGTAATTGGTGTGCTAGATAAATGTTATTATGATCCAAAATCTGCTCCAAGTCTCCAGTCGTGCTTATCATTAGACACCGATTGCTCATATTAATCAAGTGTGAAGATCACTGACCACCAAACTATATTATGTAAGACTTTATGTAAGACAACACAAAATGATTATCATATCCTAACTGTATTGGTCTTCCCAGTCTCCATCTTTAATAAACTATAATAATAAATAATAAATACATTATATAATAAACCAGCACGTGGCCTACGGCTGTGCACGTATACCTGTTGTATTTCCCCCTGTTTGTGTGCGTCACAAAAGTCCAGCAACAAAGTGGGTGCGAAAGCTTGTTAACGCTATATTTAGAGATCAGATGCCTGTGGTACTGATCTGGCCTGTGTTCGAAATGCAATGAGCTCATGCAAAACAGGGTCACTCACCTCGGCCAGCTGCTGTGGCTCAGACACAGAAACATTCTCCAGCCGAGGGTTTGTTTCCTTCCTGCTTCCTGGTTTCCCTGGCGTCCGGAGGAAAGTGTCCCCGGCGTCCCCTTCCGACAGACACCCCTGCACCGTTGCCCCCTGACGTCTCGGACGCGAGGAGTCCGAGCGCTTGACCGCCGGCAAACTGGTGTCCACATTTACGGTGGTACGGGATTTTGGTGCAGAACTCCGAGTTTCAGGTTCTGTTGCTGTGGGTCCGATGGCAGCATCCACCGCTGTGGCGCCACCGCCTTCAACGCCCTTCTGCTTTTGGTTGCTGCTAAAGGGCTGCTGGGGCGCTGCTATGTGTGCTGGCTGGCGTTGTGCTGGGGAAACCTGGGGAGAGTTTGGGGACCTTGAATCCAAATTGGTTTTCTTTGTTTCTCCATGTCCAACTCTCTCCTCTAGTACGAGCTCATCTTGTTTACTTCCTGTCCCGTCCACGGCATGGTGTTTATGGAGAGTTCCAGCAGGTGAAACATTAACAGGGCCTGTGCTAGGGATGGGCTTTTCCTTTTGCGTGGCGATTTCAGTTCCCTGTAAACGGTCCGAAGCTCTACCCAGAGATATCTTATCCTTCTTTGAAGGAGTTTTATCAACGTTTAACACTCTCTCTGTTGGTCTCTTCTGGCCTGGTTCTGTGTTAGCTGGAGGTGCAGAATCCAGAGGAGCGGAGGTAAGGGAGCTCTCTACCTCCATGACCTCCTTGAAAGGCCGCTGGGTATTGACCAGCTCTGTGGGTGCTTGTGTTTCACAGGCCCGTGCATTTGAGCTCCTCTCTTCGGAAACCCTCTCCTCACTGTTTGAGATCTTAATCTTTTTCTTCACAATAGGGTTTTGGGGTTGGTGCGCAGTGAAAACTTTCTGCACAGAGTCGTACACGTACGTATTCCCCTTGCCGCCGTCCTCGGGGACCGCTGTGTGTCCGTTAACGGCGGGGCCTGCTGATGTCCCGTTGGCCACCAGGCCGGGTTTCACCACTGTCTCCCTCGCCGTAGGGTCCTGGAGCCTGGCCTCCGCCTCCGCCTCGGCCCCTGGCTCCGGGACTTGGTGGTGCTCCGCGGCGGTCGTGGACACCGTCTCCATGCAGCCGGGGGCGCTGAAATGGGGAGCCATCGTGGAACGGCGTTTCCTCAGCGAGCGGTCTGGGCTGAGGTTCCGGAGGGGATCCTGCTCTGCGACACCCGGGTTCTCGTGGCCCTCCAGCTCCCTGCGGCGGTTATCCGCCTTCTGTTTGAGCTTGGCGAAGTAGCGCTGGTGGATCAGGTACTCGTTCATGAGACCCACCTCCAGCACTCCGGAGCAGGACACGATGCCCTTCGTGTTGCTGGCCGAGGCCTGGTAAATAGCAGCGTCCTCCAGAGTACAGCTGGAAGCACAACACACTTTCAGATGCAGGTCATCAACAACAACTCCACATTGCTAGAGTGAAAGGATATCACTCTTTTATCCAACGCAACCTAGAGTCAATTCTGATACATGCACGTAATGAGCAGAGAAGAAAGAGGTGTCTTGCTCAGTGATGCCTACAGGTTAGGCTGTGGACATTGCTATCAAACCCAGAACCTTTCACCTGGGAGTCCACGCCCTAGCCACTACATTATCCTGTTCACAGTTCTAAATCAGCAAAAGAAAGGCTGAAAAAGACTAAGACATACTTGTAAATGTGCAGGGAATGATTTGGTCCATTGCGAAATATTTCATACTTGGGCCGTCCACAGTATCTATCTAACTGAACGTCATCTTTATACCAAATCACTTCAGGGATAGGGTGACCTAAAAAGCAAACAAACATCAAGATGTCAACAACAAGTTGAAAATAGAATGTATTTAACACAACACTGTATGCCTCTCACTTGCTAATGATTTCATGCATCGTCCAGTTGTAGCTTATATTTTGTTCACACCGTATGGCTATAAAGTCGTGAATTAATCCTTTATCTACATTTAGGGTACAAAAACAGAACATTCGAAAGCTACTGTGCCTTTACAGTATATTTGTTTTTGGTGTGTATGTACATGCATGTGTGTGTGAATATTTCTACCCAGATCATGTTATTACCTCTAACTTGACAGGTGAAGGCCACTTTGCATTCCTCGGACACAGCTTTCGACCTCAGGGTGAGCTCGAATGTGGGCTGGGTCTCCTCCGTTAACTGGGCCATCACACTGCACAGGGTGCTCCTGAAGAGGGTTCATCTAATTCAGCTACATGCTTTTGGATCTTCTGTCAGTATCTCTCATATCAATCCACCCATCAATCAAAATATGAATAGTTTAGATTTACATTGATCAAGCCACACTGAAAATGTACAATTCTAACTTTTTTTTACATTTTACTCCATGAGGTGAGACCTCTATGTTGCATGGATTCTAATACATCAAATATATCATAAAATTTCGAAAAATCGATTTAAGAATTGATTTAAGCCATGCACCGCTTAGGTGCATGGCATTCATTCAAGAAATTGCACACAATGCTGACAGTGAACGTATGACTGGAGAGATGCTGTACAATACCTTGGCGGCCTGTACTGAGAATACCTGTGACTCGAGCAGCTGGGCAGGAAGGAAGCAAGCAGAAGCAGCTCATCAGGCATGTTAGCGAGGCATTACATCACACATTGGCTGCTTGTCAAATGTCAGCAAAGCATTATCATACAGAGATACAAATGTGTCATATATATTTGCTTTTTACATTTTATTTTGTACATTGTAAATGTTCCTTTATCAAATACTATCATATGTTACTATCATATGTAACCGCCCTAACAATTTCTGTCAAACATATTTCTATAAATAACCAGATTTAGACTCTAAATAATTAATAAAGTATGACGATGGGGATTTTAGCGCAAAAAGGCACAAATGCAAAAATACACGCTCATTAAAAGTGACGAGAAGAGGCGGAAGACAACCGTCAGAAGCAGTTATGTTCTCAGTAGCCCACACACATCACATTCTAGTGCATGAAGCACCAACACAGGCCCCGTTGGAATCGATGTACACAGAGTCTAAGGTCAGACCTAATGCAGTTCTTATTGAACTGTGCTAACTGGGGTCATTATAACATGAAAAGTCATCAATAAAATAACGATAATCGATGATGTCGTCCATGTGTAGAACACGCGCGCAAATGTAGCCTCAGTGCATGGATGTTAAATGGGGCTTTTTGACGTTTAGTGCGGGTTCAGCGCACTGTGTAAGGATCCTCACACACTCCACTGCATGTTTACCACAATTAGGCAAACACAACGAGACACTGGGGCTATAAAAAGTTGCAGCAATGCAGGCTGTCATGCAATATGGTGTTCATGTTTTTTTTTTTTTTTTTATACATTTGGCATTGGGGAACGTGATGAGCACTTTGCTGCTGTTAGCCAAATAAATAATAACAGTACATAGAACATCTATCTGACAGAACTAAATGTTTGCATTATAAAGCATTATGCTTTGCAGCTGTAAAAATACAAATAACAATTCTAAGGCCAAAGTTGTTTTTTAAGAGGGTGGCAGAGTTGCGTAACTGTGATTGCGCGCGTGTGTGTGCAATCAGCTGGAGTATCAAAAGCTCTTTTTACCACAAGGGAAGAAGGTCAGGAATTTCTTGTCAATATTATCCTACACATGAGAGCCTCAATGCATCACATGACACACGCACACACGCGCACGCACGCACACACGCACACACACACACACACACACACACAAGCTGTAGGTGAGCGCGTCTACCTGCTCTCGGGCCTGACGTTAGAGAGGTAGCTCCGGCTGGCTGGCCGGCTGCTGCCGTTGACGTCATCTGCATTGTGGAGGCCTGAGCGGCCGTCTCCAGAATAGGACCGCTGCATCACCCTCCTGGAACTCATGTCTCACGGCCGGACCCGGTGTTTCAGCTCAGATTCAGGTTCCCTCGGACAATCTCCCCAAAGAAGAGCCAGAGAGCGAGAGAGAGGTGCACCGTGTATTGTCGTGTCGTGGAGGTAAATTCCTTTGGAGATGTTGGGTGCCTGTTTGTTTGTCTATTCCTGAAAAGACTGGAAAAAGGAGGAAAAAGTTGAGTCTCATTCAGAAAATCGGTTAAGCTTAAAATGATTATAAATCACTTGACGCAACTTTGCAACAATAGCACAGAATCTGCTAACTTTTTGCTGCTGTCGTGTTCTCTCTAACACAATAGAACGTGAGACAGAAGCATAAAGGATGCTCTGTCAGAAAGTTAAAAGGCCCAGTTTTCTGCTCACTGCGACGCCAGCATGCATTGGGTGTATTCTTGTATTCTTCACATGCTGGATCTCGGCGGGTCACTCACCGTTCACATGTTCCTTTGTGTGCCCTGACAGATAGTCCACTGCCCTCACTCTGGGCTCTGCGATCTCCAATCAAACATGAGCATGTGTAGCCTGCTGGTTATTTATAGGAGGCCTACAAATAGGCACGAGGCTACATCACACTTTCCAAAACTTCTTCCTTCTTGGGTCCATTTTTTTATCAAAAACAAGATGCAGACTTTGGGAGGACTAAAACTAGTCTTTGTGAAAACTTGGGAAATTCAAGTCTTTTAACACCGTAGGAATCCACACTATCTTCTCAGATTAAGTTGTGCTTTAAATTGGGATGGGATGGAAAAAGGGTGTAGGTTTTACTACTATGCCAACAGCAATAACTTCATCAAGAAATATTCTACTAATAACTATATGCTAGTTGTCTTATCCAACATTATGAATTGCCAATTCTAAAAATGGTTAAGCTTAAATAAAATTTGAGCCTGCGTGGCAGAAGAGTGTTTATGTGCATAGTAAAATCAATCCAGCTACCCAGTGATGCTATAACATAAGCTCAGTGGACTTTCTCCTTTAGCTCTTTCTCGTTGAATACGTGGAAAGCATCAGAAAGTGGTGGCATAGCGTGGTCTATTTTTATGGCCATGTTACCATGTGTGGGGTACTCCTATTGCATGCATTGTCGTGCAATTGACAATTACACTGGACCCCAGAGGAAAGTTGGTCGGAATAGAACTGCCTTATATAGATGGCTCAGACAGACAGTTTAATAGCTGCACACACCCATCTCCTTATAGGCATTACACGAGCACATGGAGGACATGCATGTGTAAGCCATGCACACACTCACATGAACATGATCACAGAAAAAACCATTTTATTTAACATTTATTTAGATTTATTTGTGTATTCATTGATTAAATACAGTTTAATCAGAGCAGGCTACCAAACTTGTCTTTCAGTTTCTTTCTTTTGGTCATATCAAGAGTATTTTATTTTGTTTTGGTGGTAAAGGACAAGCTTCTTGCTGAACAGATGACAACAAGGCCGTGCTGCTATCAGTTACAGTTTCCTGGCCCGAGGTTGAGCAGGAATCAGAAAGTTCAAAGATGGCGATCAGAATTTCCTCTTGTGTTGCATCAGACAGTCATCAAATGACACATTCCTCTGTGCTTTCCGCAGGGTTATTTTTAAATAACTTTATAGTATTTTCATCATCCATCTTCACTGTGCTCAAATGAGGACTATTAGTTGTGACGCGTCATGTTTAGGGAGAGTTGAGAGGCAGTTTAGCGATGGATAGTTCACTGTATGCTGCCACTAGCAAGCTCCTGTCTACTTCAACAGGTACAGCTTTTGCACGCAGGGTTCAATTCCCATGTGCCTGTCCATGCATTCTTACCTGTCACTGTGCTGTCTAAATTCATGATACATTACGGAAACATAAAGATATTTTCTGTTAACAAAGATCCAGCGTTATGGAAGTGCTGAAAGGTTCCATTTTAGGGCCATTGTTGTTCAATGCATACATCAAGGATCTTCCATCTGTGTGTGATTGTGTGCCATCTGCATACATCAGGGTCTCCACCCAATCTGGGTGTGATGGTGTGGATACCCTGATGGGTGCAGACACCGTGGTCTTAGTGATGTGCCATGCATTGAAACGTAACATAGCTAACCTTAGCTTAAGCCTCTAAGATATATTTGTATGCGATGATTTATTCTTATTTTCAGAACTGCATATCATGTTGGTCTCAGGCGTGATATGCAGTTCTGAATATAAAATGTTCAGCTTTACAACTCAATGTTGTACTCAGGTGTCATTCAGGCTTCCCCCCAAAGCTGCTCCCCTAAAACATATGGCTGGCTTGCTAGCATTAGCAATAGGTGGACCTGGCCTTGTGGAACACTCAGCCACATGCAGTGAGAGCAGGCAGAGTGCATGCAGGTAGGCAGAAATGTAGGTGGACAGGAAAGGCTATCTTTGGCCTGTGCCAGCCAAATATACTAATTATTTAATTTTTTTTATAATAATTGATTTATTGATTGCTCTCAGGATTATGTAAAGATAATTTAAACAAATGTTTTTGAAAACAAATATGTATTTGTCGACCCGCCCAAGAAGTGCAGGTGGAAATTAGTTAGCGACTAAATGTGGTACAATGCAAGTCATCTTGTGTGATGTTACTCTGTTGGTTCATGCTCCCTGGCTAATTAAAAAAAACTAACTAATTTCCACAATTTAGTAACTAAATGTAGTAACTCTTTGCACGGCCCTGCATAACGGTGAGTAGGCCTACATCCCAACGTGTGTACTCATGGTATTGTGGCTGAACTGAATCAAAGGAAGAAAACACTTTGAAACCACACAATTCATCCCAAATGTCTCCAAGCAACAACTAACAACTGCTCATGTAGACATAGTCATAACGTGTAGAGACTTGGTTCAATCCATAATGGCCTCTCTATTGCTGTGTGACCCGTCTGACGGACGGCCAGTTGAATAAGTGCCACCGGCTGCTGGCTGTCTTCACAGGGACTATGCTAACACTGAGGCCCTGTCCCCATTATGTGGGCTGGATTCTTCCTGGGGTGCTGAGGGACATCCAAGCCCAACAGGGTGGAGGGAAACACCATGATACACATTGTACGTCTTGGGAAAGGGAAGATGGTGAAGTTTAAAGTTCAAAGTTGAAATTGGAATGTTTGATCACCATGCCAGTTTAGATGTATTAAATAATTAACTCATTGATGTTTGTGAAGTATTAATAAGAGTGTAGTTTAGTTTTTTTGTACCATTTCCCAATTAGAGTTTGCGTGGAAACTAAACATGGTTCACTCCGTGACAGTGAGTGTGAATGAGTATGGTGGAGAATTCACACTGGTCGTAGTAAGCTATGCACAGAGCGTCCTATCCCTTTGGTGTCTATGCCAGGCAGATTTAGTGTGGCAACAAAATAACTTTAATTGAGGTTACATCACCTATTAATACTATTTTTAACACTCATGTGGATAGTAAGGGAGGTCACATCTTTTTTAACACTTAAATACCAAACTATGCTACATATACTATAATCAGCCAGGCTGCATGTGTCTTTTGGGAAATGTTAAGATATGTTGAAAATATGGGCCGAAAATGGATTAGATTATTCAACTAGTTCAACGAGAAAAATACTCGCCAACCGAAATCCGACAAAACCAGACGGGCATATCAAATAAAAAGAGAAATTGAAAACATTCGGTTTGAAAGTTAATCTGAAAGTGAATCTGTATCTGTAATGATCAATTTAGCCCATGTCTGGGACATGACTGCTATATATAGCAGAGGACACGCGCAGCCAACAACTACTGTCAATTTCCCAGAAATTTCATTGGTCATTCACAACACAGTGATTGGAGCCACCTGTGTTGCCAGGACAGACTCACACACACACACAATCGCACACACACACACACACACACACACACACACACACACACACACGGGCAGACACACACGCATGTCCACTCATGATAAGTATGAGCATATGCCCATTTTCTGCCTGGTTGAACTATTTAAGCCTTTTTTGTTTACCAACAGGTGCAGTGAGACTTTACAATAGGGGCCAACGTGTTTAACTGTGACTGCAGTGACGCTGAAAGAACCACCGTCTCCATTGACTGAAGCTGTGGAGGTGACGCATAGAGCTGGAGACAATAGAAGAGAACGCATCCCTGGTGGGCCAGGGTGGTTTCTCCCGCTCAGTGGTGTTGAGATAGGCAGTGCTGACCAGGTTTCAGGTGCGTCCTGACCTTAAAAAGTGGACCAGTGTATCCTCAAATGGCAGCTGATTGGAACGACAGGATGTGGGATACTAAGCCACATGTACTTACATACGTGATGAGCGCCTTGCCCTTTCCCCCCCGCAAATACTGGCGTTGTTACCAAACCCAAGCAATCACGCTAACTCTGGTCTGTCAACAGTGTCTGCCAGCCTTTCCAACCTCTTTGTTTCATGTACACCACAGCCTCATCAGAGGGCGGCAGTAGCTCAGTGGGTAGAGCGGGTGGGCAGAGCGGGTCGTCCACTAACTGTAGGGTTGGCGGTTCAATTCCCTTGATCCCCCTCCTCCAACTGTCCACATTGAACCCTCACAAAATGTACTGATTGTAAGTCGCTTTGGACAAAAGCGTCTGCTAAATGCCTCCTTTACCCTTTTTCATGTTCTCCTCTGAATTAATATCACACTGATTTAATTTAGCATCATTATTTACATTGTAGCTACATTGGATTGTCTCTGCATATAAATAAGAGAAGAAGCTGCTATTCCTCACCTGAACTTGATCAACAACACATTTTAATATCTACTAATTTTTCTTTAGTAGGTATAGCAAAATCGAAATCTGTACAAGTCTGCACAAGAATCTCCGTTGGGATTCACTGACCTAAACATGCTGAATGTCCCCACAAAGCAACAGTTAACCCTTTCATGGTCTCCTCGTGAAACCACAAGTGTGTCCAAGCCGCGGGATCAGAGTACATAATAGAAATAGTGATGAGGTTATTCGTGTATGTGCGCTGCCTTCATGGAGAATTATCAACGGGCATAAATCAACCGTATATATAACCGCTCCCAGTGTTCTGACCCGACTGGGCCGGGACCCCAGAGTGGTGAGGTGTCGAAATGGACGCGGTCGCTCTGTCGCAGGACAGACGGACGGACGGACGGATTAAAAGTCTGTGCGGACGGAACATGGGCATGGGGAACCAGGCCAGGTTTTAAAAGACCCAGGACCTGCCAGGGCCTGTCAGGACTCTGGCCAGCAGATCATTTGATACAGCCAACACCTGAGACAGATAAATATTATGGGATGGTGGCAGCGGGGGTCAGGGTGCATATGGGTTTGTTCCTATGGCTTCCCTTTCGCCTCCACTCTTCACATCCAACGACACGCAAGTGTTCACTTCATATGAGCACAAGCAAACACATACAAACATGCACATACACATGCAAAGCACATACACATGCACACACGGACACACACACACACACACACACACACACACACACACACACACACACACACACACACACACACACACACACACACACACACACACACACACACACACACACACACACACACACACATATACTTCCCCAGGCCATGGTTTCTTTCCCGGTATTCATACCAGCATAAGATAGCCGAAATAAAAGTCACACACAATTTTCACAGAGATTGTGTTTCTGTGTGTCTACTCTCATTCCTTCTGTCTCCATGTTGACTCTCCTCCATCACAGCTTGCTTTCTATGTCTCTCTCTCTCTCTCTCTCTCTCTCTAGCAATCTATATCTAGCTCTCTCTCCTTCCCTCTCATGCTCTCTCTTTCTCTCTCTCTCACACGCACACATGCTGTGTCTCTCTCCCCTTCCCTCTCTTCCTCACTATGTCCCTCCCTTTTAGCTCTCCCTCCTCTCTCTCACTTCCCCCCCTCTCTCTCTCTCTCTCTCTCTCTCTCTCTCTCTCTCTCTTTCTCTCTCTCTCTCACATGCAATTC
>OMKQ01068839.1:0-13390 GCA_900302335.1 Phycis phycis | reverse complement strand
CCCCCCCCTCCCCACAACATACCTTCTGGGTTTTCCAGAGACTTTCTGTAAAGTGCCAGATAGGAATTAAAATCAGGCACATGAGCATCTTTCTGCAAGTCAAGCGTAGGATGATACATTTTTTCCTCGATATAGTGAGATCCAGGAATAACCATGGTGAGGAGACAGACTGCTGGCTGGTCTACAGGTCATGTAAGGATTCGCCACAAGTGGGGTTAGTCCGTTGTCACTGTGGATTTGACTGTCGTCTCGGGGCAATATATTAACACTTCAAGGCCCCACGTATTGAGGCGCTACTGTTCAATGTGGACACACCTTTAATCCGTGGGCTGAGACTCTTCCAGTCTGCTTAGCTCCAAACCAACCAATCAAGCTCCCAGTGTTCGGCACTCCCACTTTTTCATTGGTTGGACAGCCCCTGGTCTGTTTATCACATTATTTTTCTCTGCGGAGCAATGGGGGTTCGTAGCCAGATGAATGGCTGGGATTCAACATTTTGACACGGTGGGGATGGGTGTTCCGAGTCGAAAAAAAAAAGTAAACAGAGGTCACTCCCAGTTCTGTTCACTCCCACAAAATATATACTGTATATATACAATCTGATGGATCAGACATATCTTTCAAGAAATATCAAGATGGGTGCAGATTTGTAATTCTATTCGATTTTGATTTTACAATATCAATGTTGATTAATGATGGCCACATTGTTATTAAAAGTTTTATAATTTATTATAATGTATCAATAACGCTGATTTGTATATATATACTTCTTGAATTTAGGTAATGCTAACTTAGTCGCATACGTGATGCATTTATCGATCTCAGTTTTTCTATCAGTGATCCATTGATCGCGCCAGTGACGTTGCATACATTTCCAGACCTGAATAATCGAAAACGATAGCATTTTGGATGTTGTTGTCAGCCATTGCAGTCCAGTGTCAGTGTTAGCACGCCGGGACAAAAACTTATCAACATGTTTTTGTCTTCTGCTATTCGATCTGCTGTTTCGCAAACGGTACGGAATCTGTGCTCTATTTATATATATATGTCAATCACGATAAATATTATGATCCTCTTCTTGTATATTATGTACACCTACCTTGTCCTGTTAGATAAAGGCTAGGACATCCTACAAGGGCAAGTTGGGCAGGCCGCTATCGCGAGCTTATGTTAGCAGGGAAGCTAGGTTACCTTGCAAGCTGACAAACGCTATGGTAGAATAAAATGTATAGCTATACTTGGAAGCACTATTCATTATTGTAATGACATTAACCTGTGTTAAGTACGGCTTTTTGAGGTTTGGATGTCCAGTAAAGGTGTCTATCTCATGGGAGAACAAATGCTGTCATTAAATGTAAATTGAACCGCTAAGGATGTAGGATAATGTTGATTGTTACTTGATTTTTGGGTTAAGAGTGAAAAACAAATGGCAATGTGTGAGTCACCTATGTCAGATGTTGGCTATGACTTGTACAGCCTTATGTGATAAAACACTACGTAATATACCATGCTACTGGTTGACATAACCATCACACTGAAGTATAATGTAAATGGGGGCTACCACTCCTTTCGAAGGATCATATGTGGTGTATCTGAACCAATTCATTCTTAACCAAATCTGAAGTAACCATTAAACATATGCATGTCTTTAATATTATACTGTGTGCTATGTTGGTAGCGATGGTAGCGGTTCTTGTCACTACCACATTCAATTGCATGTTTCCAATGTTTAGTGCACCATGTTTTAGCCATATAAGGCAGCCTGTATCATAATGTAATTTTTTTTAAATAAATTGTAGAAGGTGTAATCAGAAGGTGAGCTTGAATTTTGTATCTGGTTATGTCTCATATGAGATTTAACGTGACGTACTATCCATTCTAACAGGCGAGGCAGGTCAGAAGTCTGCATCGTTCTGCTGCACGTGCAGGAGCAGGAGGCATCTTTGTGGTAAGTAGCTGTCTCCCTGCTGAAATGGACAGATTTATAAATGTCACTGTAAACCGTCCCTCAATCTCTGGGCCATGTGGTCAAGTGTATTGTATGGTTGTGCTGTTTACACTGAAAGGGGTTGCCTCCGTCTTTTAATTGCTGTACTAAAAATAGAATAGACTATATATGTATATATATATATACACGCACACACACTATAACACTGTTGTGGAAAATTGTGTGCTTCTAAACTTTCCAATGGCAAATTGATTTCAATGTATTTATTTCATCAGCTTCAAAGGTACCGCTTTCTTAAAGGTACACTAAAGGAAACTAGAGCTGTACCAGTGTACTGTCATGGAAAATTGCCATGATTTCAGTCCCTTGATGACACGATGTGTTTTAACTTGTCCCCAATGGAGACATGCATTGTTTTGCCTTTTCCTGAACTCATGTTCACGCAGGTCAATAGGAGGGCAATAGGAACGTTCATCAATGAAAATTAGCCTTTTCCATTTACTCACAAGGGGGCAGTGTGTAGAGACTTAAAATACATGCATGGCCGGTTATCTGTGGCCTGGGTCTTGTTTATGGTTGGCTTCAGCACCTGGCTGAAACCATACATAAACTATATATATCAGCCTATTTAAAGTTTATTTCAAATTACTCAACCCAGCTGTATGTACCCATTCACAACAAAGTTGGGTTCAGTCACTATTTACAACAAAAATGTCAATTTCCAGCACAGGGACACCGCTGACAACAACCCTGATACCCCTTTTGAATTCACTGCGGAGAACAAAAAGGTATGTGTGATGTGATATATATATAAATCGTGTGTGATTTATGTTAAATGCTGTTTAATGTTTTTGAGTTAAATGTTACTGAAAGTCAATGTAGATTATAATGTAATATATAAACAGTCCCCCTGATGTAATTCCACATTATACTTATCCGATGTATTTCTCCCCTAGAGAATTGAAGCGATCATCTCCATGTACCCATTGGGTCACAAGCAGGCAGCCACTATTCCAGTTCTGGATTTAGCCCAGAGGCAACATGGATGGCTCCCCATCTCTGCCATGAACAAGGTACCGCTGTTCCTAATCAGGTTTCCTGGCTGTCCTGGACCTGCTGTTCTTCTATTCCCAGAATCCCATCCCATGTCCATTGAAGCTTAAATAATGCTCCTATACTATTGACATACAGACAGATACGTGAACAAGCAGTGACATCACTTTGTGTTTGCTTTAGGTGAGATTACACCAGGTTTGATTGATTTTTCTCAAGAGTTTACGTGTTCCATCACAACATGCCAATAATGTTATATCTGGGCAAAGTTTACTTTCTTGGAAAAAGTTGATTAACAATTAATTGTTTCTATGGGACTACTAACAGCCATTTCCTGGCCTGGATCAACAAAACCATTCTGACAAATTACATTCAAGCCATTGTAGTGTCTGAAACCAGATCCCTAGGTCCCCGGCCTTTCTTTTGTGAGTAGTCGAATGATAATTTGCGTGCGTGTTTTCCTGCAGGTTGCAGAGGTGCTGGAAATCGCTCCGATGAGGGTGTATGAGGTGGCGACGTTCTACACCATGTTCCTGCGTCAGCCGGTGGGGAAGTACTTCATCCAGATCTGCACCACCACACCCTGTATGCTCTGCAACTCTGACAGCATCCTGGAGGCCCTCAAAGCCAAACTGGGTAAAGTGCAGCCACAGTCCTCTCAAGAACCACAAGGACTCCGAGAGAAAAGAGACAAAAAAAGACAAAAACGCTAAAACAGGAATGATTAAATTATGTTCATTTTATTTGAGGTTCAGGACCGATGTGCACATGTTGAGCTGCATCATCAATCTACTCCATGGCACGCGGTGACGCCTAGTTTCACAGAAAAGGGATTTACACGCCTGGTCTGAAGCCAGAAAGATTTGACGAGCAATAATTGTGTCAGTGGTTAACAAAGGAAGCTCGTATCAAATCCTATTAAGAGAAAAAAAACAACCCACATCTTTAAAAGACCCACACATCGAAATACTGGGGTGCTTTGTAATGTGTTTCTCTGCGCCCCGGGTAGTTGAATTCACTCAACAAAGGCTGAAGTGAACGAGCTTTGCTGATGTGACATATTGTTATTCAGCAAATGTGGAGGGTCTATTTCTGTTTCAAAACACTACAATGGATTAAAATAAAATGATGGGAGGACTTTGAATTGGGGGAGCTGATTCAGGGACTATACCTGGGATGAGGGAGCCCTGCACATGGCCACAATAACAAAGTAAAGAGCTTGAAAAGAAAATATAATTGACAACCCTGCAAACATATCTCCACCCTAAGAATCAAATGTATTATTTTGAAGAGAATCGTATTCAACTATTCATTGGTCCGTTCATGTGTCCTGATCTCACTATGTAAAGGGTAAAGGGCATTTCGCAGACGCTTTTGTCCAAAGCGACTTACACTTAGGACATTTGTGGGGTTCGACATGTGGACAGTTGGAGGAGGGGGATCGACCCGCCGACCTTACGGTTAGTGGGTGACCTACTCTGTCCAGCCACTCTACCCACTGAGCTACTGCCACCCCCCACTATGTATGCCTGTTTGAATTAATAAGACCCCTTTCAATTTGCGCTCTGCACGTTTTTGCAATTTTCACGTGACATTAGTGCTGGGCAAAAATGGAAAATGTATTGCCACATTTATATGTCATTAATGTACATCCTATTTGCTTAGCAACTCAATGCAAAATTACTTGAATCCACTTCCTATTACATTTGTAGTGTTTCCGATGATATTAGCATGATTGGTTGAGTGGCAAAACCTAATTTGCAGTGTGATCGGGGACTAAACATGCGGCACGTGTTTTCAATGTCTTCCCCAGGTATCAAGGTTGGGGAGACCACGCCCGACAAGATGTTCACACTGATTGAGGTTGAATGTCTGGGTGCGTGTGTGAACGCTCCCATGGTTCAGATCAACGACAACTACTATGTGAGTATTCCCTGCCCAGACCTCTCTGTCTCCAACGAGTGGAGGCCAAATGAACCAAATAAGGTTACGATGAGAAAGCTTTACCATTTCGAATCAGTTTAAACACTTTCGGTTCCTAGCTTTTTTTGCCAAGCTAGTAATAGCTAGAAGCGTGCTATATAGTAGTTCATATTTCATATATCGTGTTTGATACTTTTAGATGATCCAACATGTAGCTACCACTACACATTGTATCTGGGTGACATAGGCTCTCCTTTGGCTGACTTCAGGAAGTGAAATATGGTCTGGCTTTCTCTTTATGCCAACAGGATTCTGTTTAAAAAGTGATCTAATAGAACTAATGGAAGAGAGCACTGTCGGGACAGTACAAGAATAATGTAAATGTTTTGCATTTCTACAACAGTAAAGATAATCACCATGTTTAGATTAGCGACGCTCGGGAGCTAATTGTAATACGTTTTCCTATCCTATCCTAATTACAAAGGCATTCCAGCCATGAGAAATAGGCAGACGGTTACTAAAAGCACTACGATGGCGTTTCCTCTTCTTCTTTGATAACACTGCCATAGGATGTTTAGGACTCCTATATCCATGTGTTCTCCCATTGGATGCCTCCCTCGCTGTCTACATCAGTGAAGTGGCCGTGGTAGGCTGGGCCATCCAAGTGGCAAACCGTGAAGTTAATTCACCGCGTTGGTGTAGTGTTTGCCCACGTCCCACGGCCACAAGAACCCTATCGGGGGAACCCTGTGGGTGGAACAAACCGTGTCCCTGCGGCCTCTTTAATTCCCCATTGGCCTGAAAGTCCTCCGTCTCGACCAGGAGGGACATTTTGGCGACAATAACAAATATACTCTCATCTAAATATAAGCACTCACAAGAGGGCAAGCACAGGGGCCATGCCGTCTTATTTGAGTGCAGCTTGATTGTTACTTGGGGTTAGTGTGTGTGCCTCCTTTGCCCCGTTGTTAATATACTTCATCGATCTTTCCCTTTTTGCCCCCAGGAGGACCTCACTGTTGAGGACATGGACCACATTATTGATGAACTGAAGGCTGGGAGGGTCCCGCCACCTGGGCCCAGGTAAGTCCCAATCACTATTTCATGTTCCAATGTATTCATATTTTGCGGCATATGATGTTTGCATCATATGCTTGCATGATGTTTGCATCATATGATGATGGCAGCACATATGTTTGCAAAGTGAAAACAATTTTTATTTTTTATTTTTTTTTAATTTACCTTTAAATGTTTTGTTTCCTCTCAGGAGTGGTCGTTTCTCCTGTGAGCCAGCCGGGGGTCTAACTTCTCTGACTGAACCTCCACCTGGACCAGGTGTTGGTGTGAGAGCTGACCTCTAAACCCTGATGGCCTCAGCAACCAATCCCTAAATGGATATGTTTATGCTTTCATATGTAAATAAAATATTAATGTATCTGTCGTTGGCTCTCTGTGTCACTCAATGAATCAGCATATTGCAATACAATTAAGGTCTGTGCCCTCTACACTGTAATTTTTACGAATTGCATTACAACGCAATGGACATGTATTTACCGTTTGCGTTCACGTGGCCGAATCAGCCCGCTTACTTCAACTGAACTATGTAATTTCCATCCCACCCCTGTGGTTTATTCGTGTCTGGTCGATGCCCCTCCCCCACTCCGATTTCCTCTTGTGATTTCAAGCTTGTTCTGCAACATAATATAATGCCGCGCATGCGCATATGATCCACCGCTGGTGCAATTGTCACTGCGACACCGACACAAAAATACCCGGCTGAATACATGCTAAAAATCAGGCCGCCTTTCGATGGTCGGAATTATATTTAAGATACTAACCGTGTTTAAAAAAAATAGCATGAGACATCAAAAACATGTTTTATATTTCTTACACTCCTGACACGTTCCTACTGGCCGGAGCAGCGGAAAAGATGACGTCAAGTGCTCATTTACAATCTCGTTCCACCGACGTACAAAGTAGTCGGAAACTACATTTTGTATGTAATGGATGAATAGAAACAACAAACGACGTCGCTCGGCAAAAGAAGAACGATCGACATAAAATAACCACAATTGGAGTTAAATTGTGAGACACATACCCAGCTACATCCCCGCAGACGAAGTCCTTATAAGCTCGATGAGGCTCAAACGACCACGTGACACCTCTCGACCAATGAGAACGCCGCTTGCATGTTTTGCTAGGCTTTTCTTGGAGACGACGGAGGACTGGGATGTTTTCAAACCAGCAATGAACGTCATACAGCCGTAGGGTACGGTTAACGTCCAATATTTAGAACGTATTTCTTTGTATTGCGTAGTATACATTTATCGTTGAATCCGAATGAGTTTGCGGAAACACATGAATCATTTTGAAGGTAAGAATGAAACCAAGACTTGTTACTTGCTGGGCTCGGATCAAAAGAGGAATCCCTGTTAGCCATCTGGCTAGTTTTACAGCGACCAAGCTAGCGTTAGCGAGCTAACTTTGACGTAAACTGCGTGCAAAAATGCAATGTTGTGTGTTTGCGTGGGCTTGGTTTAGTTTTGTGCCACGTGCGTGATACACATTGAGTGGTCTTCGTTTCAATGTGACCTATCGATTTTAACTCATACACGTGTAACCCGTTTGCTGAAATACGTGAGGATATACGAACACTTATAAACGTGCGCCGCCAAATGTCGACAGCAGAGTGAACGGGGTAGCTTCAGTCAGGGGGCTATGTAGGCTTGCAAACACCACATAAGAAGCTGCTAGCTAGCTACGTTAGCCACTGGGGAGGGGGACCGTGTGAGGGGCTGCAGTGGGCTTTTGTTTCGGGCTGTTTTGTTCTCTTGTGAAATATGCCAAATGAACGTTTCACATGCTTCTGAAGGCTCTTCATTGAATGCAAGTCGTCCAATGCACAGGAAGACGCGTTGAACGTTATTCCACAACGTAACGTTAACGCTGGCTCCTTGTGTTTGCGTATGCAAAAGATAGCTCACGTTTACAGGGGATTTCAGCGCTCAGTAATTCATACCGCTGGCTCTAGACATGACGTAGAAAATCTAAGCGTGGTTATCATTTATCACAACCCGTCGCTTTTTGCCTCCTGAATTTGGAAATCCTGACATGATTCGCAGTGGATTGAGAAATGCAATGGTTAACTTTTGCTTTCATGTAGGAGAGTAATGCTTTAAGGCGACCTTCTTGGGGGTGTGTTACTAATACAAAAGCTGTGTTTTACATGGCCGTCTGTTCAGTCACCACTCCGAACGTAACCTGACCGGTTTAACGCAGGATGTTTCTTTTATGCAGGCGTTTGTTTAAATGGTAAATAAGACGAAACGATATCCATATGTAATCTAGGGTACCCATATCAAATCTACGATGAATACGCGAATCCTTATTTGTCAATCGCAATGTAACATTCAGTCATTCATGAAGACATTTGAGGAGCAAGTGAACATGTAAACGGGCAGTCTGCAGCATTTCATAGTGTAATAATTTGCGTCACATTGATGATTATAACTTGGTGTTGCTAAAAACCGTAGCACTGCTCTATTCTAATAATTAAAATGAAAGTACAGGTGACGCAGTCGGACAAGTGAATGATATTGTCAGTAGAATTGACCCAATACTGAAACCACCCACCTGCGTAACAACTTTCAAGCGGACACATGGCCTTAACCCTATTCGGTTGATTTTGTAGAAACAATTCATAACTAGTATTGCCATGATGCATACATTGGGGGTCAATCTAGAGCTCTTCATAATCCCAACATTTATTTTTTTGTGAAGTGCAGTGCTGCAACTCCTGCTACATGCAAAGATGCTCTTTTTCCCTTGTGTTGGTGGCTAGGGACAATTTACTTCCGATGTTTATGAGCAAAGGCCCTTGGCTTGACGTGTGTGAGAGAGACTATTTATGGGTTGTTTTAGTTTAGAATGAAATTGAGGGTTAAGCCAGTTAGTTCAAGGTCTTTACAACCACCTTTGCTGGAGGCCATTAGCATCTTTGCTAGTACAAGCCTCCTCTGAGAGATGGGTGGCATTCACACAATCACATCTATACATTTTGATATCGACACACTCCATAAGGAAATTAATATTGAGGGCTTACTGGCTTGCGTCCATGCTTTCTTTCTGTATCCATGGCATTTATTTGCTGGCTATTGCACCATTTCCGTCAGCGTGTTGTCCAGATTAATCAATGAGAAAGCACACCAGCATATCTGTCTAGCAATGGGGAAATGGACATATTGTACATTATTCGTGGTCATGATGTTTTAGTGTTTGGTGCAGTGGACATCCATAGTCAAATTATTGTAACCACATAACTTGCAACACATACTGACAGCCTTTTCATCTTTTTACAGCTTGGTTTAGTGATAGCAAATCCGGGGACGTAAACAACCCCTGCTAATGCTGGTAGCCTCCCAAACTGAAATCTGCCCCACAACGGCTTAACGCAGATGATTTGGGGAAAAGGTGGTTTCGATGACCATGGTTTTACTCTGCTCTTTTTGGACCGCTATGGAGTCTGCCTCCGTTTCTTTATTTTATTTTGGATGCTGGTTGTGATGAATGCGTAACAGTACATGATTGTTCTTAAAAAAAAAAAAAAAAAAAACCAACACAAATCACTTATAATTATTCATACTACGTTTCAGCTCTCTGTCAACTACTTTACTTGCCGTGGCATGACGGTTTGTTGAATTGTGTCAAATCCCAGCCCGAGCTAAATAAAAAAAAAAACCCTCTCCTCTGACTGCGCATCCCTTCTTATGCCGGAATAAAGTGGGGGTCAGGGTATTCCTCCCAACAGCATCTGTTATACTCGACAAGAGGATCGAGCTGTAATATGTTTAGGCCAGCGTTGTTCTGTGCTGGCATGCTACTCATCTCAGTTTGTTTGTACTTGACGAAGAGTGACAGGAGCATGCCTTCCTTAATATATTGCGCAGCCTCTCATAATCCCAGACACACACACACACTAAATTGTAATTGCTGCTAATGAGGTTCTACTACACTTTACTAGACTGAATCATGCTACTAGTTCCTCTTTCTCAGGCGTCAAGATGCATAACCACATTAGATCGTTATCTTCTGGGGAAACCCCTCCAAACCGTTTAGTGTTTTTAGTGTTTTTCATTTCACCGCCTGATTGAGAGGCTTTTCCAGTACCTCATGGTGTGTGCGCGTGTAGGTGATGACACCTCACCCACATTTGTTGAGCACTGCACAGGCTTTGAAGCCGTACAGTAGTCCAATTCATTTTCCGGCTGGTATTATGTAGCTTTGGACTAACGTGACTTGGATTCGTGTGCATCAACATGTTGGCAGGAAAAGCTGTTGACAAATTTAGCATCACCAATGGCAATGTATGTCTTTCTGATCTTTTTAAAGCACATTTTAATTTAAAGATAATCAAACCATTTATAGGTAGGTTGGTAGTAGTAACCAGTGCAGCCATGCCCCTCCGAACCAGCACTATAACGCAGAATATCCTAAATCCCCATCAGTGAATTGTGAATGCATATAAGTGAATGCCGTTTTGGCATATAACTGGATGGGCGGGGAAGATTCAATCCACCGTACCAATTCTGTACATCAATTCAACAAAAATGTCTCCATCAGAAATCCATGGTTAGTATTTTGATTACCTGTCCTTTTGCCCTGTAATGAGACAGAGGCCATTCGTTGTGTTGTCTCTGGCAAAAAATAAATAAAAAAAACCCCCAATGGTGTTCAACTTCCTAATTACGTGTAAGTTAGAAGACTGCCTGTTGCCGTTCCGCCCCCTGTAGCTAATTGTGTTCTGTGTTCATCATCCTTTAGCAGTTGGTGACTCCCTGAGAGTAGACTTCAGTCTGAACGTTATGAGTGTGTTACGATCCATTCTGCTGCAGAATGCTCCCTCTTAAACAGCTCCCCTGGGCCAGAGAGGCAACACCATTCTGCATCAACCATTGCATGTCAGTTTGTGAAAACGGGGCACAAAATTGGTAATTGTTTGCTTTCTACGCGTAAAGGTCTGCCTGCAGTCGTGTATTTAGCTGTCATTCTTCGTTGTTATTGGACACAAAGTAAAATTTCATGACTTGCATGGAAGGTGGCTGTAAAACGGCAGTGTTGTGTCAGTGTATGTGTAGGTCTTGTTAACAATCGAGGATTTCTCCAGCAGGCGAATGTGTTTTTTTTTTTTTGTTGGGGGGCGTGGGTGGACAAAGACATCTTGCATTTTCTAAGTGCTCCCATTTGTATTCATGATGACCCCCAATCTGCATGTTATTATTTTGAATGGCAGTTGTCTGACCCCCTGTTGCTGCTGAATGCTAAAATGAGCAGAGTGCTGAAGTCCTGTGCTAGGGGCGGGATTATTTATGAGGTCCTGAAGTCACTTTTCTTTTTTTTTTTTGTGAATGAGCAGCATGGAGAAAGGATGTTCCTTCATGAAAGAAGGAGAAACCCGTGAACAATGGGCCGCACTTCTGCATTCCCCGCTCCAAGGTTACTGATGGCAAAGACGAGCCATTTCCTGCTTCCTAGTCATGGATGCGTTCCGTCTTTTTAAACGACGCGCGCGCGACGACACGCCCCGGGACAGGTTGAGAGGTTTTCAGCGGCGGTGTTTGCGCGTCCGTGATTGCTCTCCGACGTTTTTTTGTAGTTTTCGAAACAGTGGTTTTATTTTGTGCCCCCCACCGAACGGTACCGCGGCGCCATCATCCCTCGCCGGCGCGAGGACCTCGGCGCAGGGGGGGGGCTCGGTGCGGCGTGCAATACCATCTCCGTGTCACCGCCCGCGATAAGCTGTGACAGGTGTAGGGGAGGGCGCCAGTTCAATGCCACAAGCAAGCGGGGAGTTGACGCAACAGTTCCCCGTTTTACCCATGAACTTCACATTTGACTGTGGCTAGTTTGTCCCCCGGAAACCCAACACTTCTGGGGACGCCCTGTAGTAGTAGTGGTGGTAGTAGCAGTAGTCAGAGTAGTAGTAAAAAACCCTCTGGCGGTACGTGTTTTCTGTAAGCTTGACTTTCGTCTGGCTTTGTCCTGGGTTTTTATGTCACTTGGGGTGACCTTGTGTTTTTCAGTTTGGCAAGGATCATAAATGTAACGGAGCAAAGCCATTAACATTTTAATTACTCCCTATATTGCTGTATTGTGTGTGTGTGTGTGTAAAGCAGGCTGGTAGTGTCGTAGTGTTGCTCTTGCTGTGAGCAACACTTCCACGCTATATTAGCCGCAGGCTGCTGCTGCTTTTCTTTTTCTTTTTTTTACTGGGGACAGTGTTTTGCCAGTCATGCTGTTCACGTGAGTGCCGGGGTTGTAATCCGAGTCCAGTCGTGTGTGTGTGTGTGTGTGTGTGTGTGTGTGTGTGTGTGTGTGTGTGGACGAAGACCAACGCCTAGGTCCTAACCTCTGCCCCAATCCCAACCCCCTCCCCTGGCTTCCCACTCCCTCCCCTCCTTTTGTAGTGCATAATCGCGAGTAAAGACTCCATTGTTCTGGTCCAGTGCTTGGGTATCTGATCATTAACCTACATTCGAAGCGGGTGGCGGTGGACTTCTTAAGGTTCTCTCTCTCTCTGTCTCTCTCTCTCTCTCTCTCTCTCTCTCTCTTGTCTTCTGGCCTAGCTGAACGGGTGCTGCAGTGTCACGGCCTGGACGGAGCCAGGATTTGGTCGCTGTTGTCGTTAACCCTATCTGTGGCTCCTTGCACGAACACTAAGGGCTGATTTCAGTGGGGCTTTTGAGATGTGTGTGTGTGTGTGTGTGTGTGGAGGGGGGCGGGGGCTGGCCAGAGCACTGGGGTTCATAGTTGTGTATTTTTTATGGGAAGCTTTTAAGTGATGGATAAGGCCAGGCCACAGCATGCTCTTATGTAAGAATACACATTTAGGCCACATTAAAGTGCATTATGTCTGGCTCTTTAAAGGGCTTAATGCTTGGGATTATTATGAATTATACTGGAGAATGTGGTGCGGTGGACAGACTTAACTTTTGGCCACTAATAAACAAGCTGTCTACATATTGGAGTCCCGCTAAAAACATAAACAACTGCTGCATTTGCAGTAATCGTTTTTTTTTTAAATTTTATTTACTTTTTCTAATGACGGTTGTTCTGGAAGTGCCCTCCCCTTCATGTGTCTGAACGGCGCTTGCATTCGGAGTCGCGTCGTCGGGGCCTGGCCAGCAGGCCCCGCTGATTGCGGCCCGGAGACCGCCTTGCCCTGCCCTGCCGCCGGGGCCCGCCGGGCCTCCCTGTGTCTGGGGACCAATGTGGGCAGCCTGGGGAAGGAGAAGTGGTGCTTAGAACCGCCATGTAGATCACTCTGGCCAAATGGCCTGGTTTGTTTATGCATCCTGGCGACTGACTGGCACACAGGCCAGACATGCTGGTGGGCGGAGGGGAGGGGGTGTGTGTCTGTGTGTGTGTGTGTGTGTGTGTATGTGTGTGTGTGCGTGCTCCAGTCCGCCT
>OMKQ01068837.1:0-14237 GCA_900302335.1 Phycis phycis | reverse complement strand
GACGAAGTTTACAGTTCTGTAAAGACGTTCTGTCAATTATAATGCTGTCATCTGGTGATTCGTCATTGATTTAAAATGTTATTTATTTGTATTAAAATATCCTAAATCACCCTAACTCTGTTCCCAATGTTAAATGAATGTCTCTTGCAATGTAAAAAAAACAAACCAACATTTCTTACTTTATGAAATACCTTTAGCATTTGGCGTCCCATAGCAATTTTAAGCATTCCATTAGCAAAGAGAGATTAGCATAGCAAAGAGAGATTTATTTTGTAACTGTGTCAAACAAATAAAACTAAATATAACTGGGACACAGTCTGAGTTTCAGATAAACACTAAGGCAGATTATTCAGTCTCGTAATACGACAAAACAGCATTTGTGAATTCAGAGAATTATGAAATGCCAAGAGCATGTTTTCGAAGAATTTCAATTAAATAAAAAATGTTTTGTACTTTATCCTGAACGATTTGGCCCCTGGCAGGAGGAGGGTGGTCTCAGTGTGAGGGGGAGTGGATGTGACTGGTGCCAGAGGAGAGGGTGGGGGGGCTGAAAAACACTGTCCCTTTTAAAGCAAGTTGGCCAATTTGGGCATCATCAGAGCAGCAGGGACGCCTCTGTGGGGAAAGCCTACCAACTACTTCCATAATGTATGTACCTTTCTGTTGTTATTTATCAAAAGTACATCAAAGGGGCAACTCAGCAAGGAACTATTGATTCATACTGATAGATAAGACAATTCCTGTAGGGCTCAAAAAAAGTGTTATTTTATCTTCATGGTTATTAAAGTCCAGCACTTTAAGAAGGTTATTTTATTATTTGCCAATTTCTTTTCTTTCACCCGTCACTGACTTCCTTATTGGTCTTTAAAGTTTAACAATTGTATTACTTACTTACTAAATTGTTGTGTGTGGTTTGTTCCAGATAAGTTGGGGAACCAGACCCAATGATGGCATACTGGGCTGAGAATCAGGGGCAGTCACCTGTTTACGTCAAATATTGTACAGTACCTGGACAAAACTGTACACACATGTAAGTCTAGTTGTGTTACAAAATCACCATTTAGAAACTCAATTAACAGGGTTAGAAAATGTTTTTCGATCCCTAATTGTATGATGCAGGAATTGTGCTTTTAGCACTATGGTTTTCATCGGTGTCACATAAAGAAATTATTTTCAATGGAAAATTGTAAATGACTTACAACTGCCTTTATGTAACATGTAAACCATCACAAAAGGCAGTTTTGAATACATGTAAGTACATTTAAAAACCTAACTTGAAATGTACAAAAACATATTCATTTTAACAACCATTTTTATTTTGTCCATGAGAAACATTTTGTGCAAATTAATAAAGCTAATGAAATTCCAATTAGGCCTTCAAAATCAATGGTTGTATAAATAAAATAAATGTAGATCATTTCACAATAAATAAAATAAAACATCTTGCAAATAAAACATCTGTGCAGCCAACAAACACACCATTTTAACTCTACACATAGTGAATGATATTCCTGCTCTTCCACTCATCAGGTACCATGACAGACACAAGGCCACGTATCTCCCTTTGCCTCATTGTGACCAGCGAGAGCCCAGCTGCTGGACTCTACCAGGATCCCGGACTGGGGGGATCCTGCACGACTACACCAACTGGGCCCCCCCAGACCAGGCAGCCCCCGCCGCCTCCCACTTCCCATTCGGGCTGGACAACCCAAACAAAGACCATCCTCATCAGCCTCAAGAAATGAGAGGAAGAGAACGTATAGGAGGAGGATTCAGAGTGGGACCGGAGAGAGAGTATGACTTAGGGGCTTCAAACAAAGGATGGCAGAGGAGGTGGGAGCCCGGGAGCAGCAGTAGCAGTCTGAGTGACAGCAGCTACCGGGAGTTGCAGGCATGGGCAGCTCGGTACAGCCATTCCCTTCCCAGGAGGAGACGTATGGATGCTGAGATAAAGGGTGCCTTCCAGGACGCCCCCGAGAGCAGTAGGACCCTGGGGAGGGTCAACAGGAATGCACCGGACTCTAACATGGCAGCACTGCGCAGAACGGGATCGTCTTCAAGCGCCCGAGGCCCGTGGGATGTGGGAGCCCAACAGAAGACAATGGCATATAACCCACTACCTGCATGTCCCCCCGAAACCCCCATGGAAAGGAACAACTACCAAAGAATGAGGTTCAGCCAACCCCCTGGCTATATATGCCCACCTGCATATGAGGGCCCGCATAACAGCTCACCTGCTATGCAGTGTCACAACACATTCTTTACAGACCAGCAAGTGAACAGAAAAACATATGATTTAAAGTCAGCACAACCCAAGCAAAACATGTCTATACATTTGCAAGACAAAAGAAGCGGAAATAAGGAGGTGGACACTAAAGAGTCTCAGAAACAAAGATCTGCCTTGGATTCACATTTTCACGAGTATCAAATGCAAGCAATTGATCCTTTATGGCAGAATCAACCGATTTATTCCCAGTTAAGTCAGATTCAACCTGACAGTCACTCATCCCCACGTGAGGTCCAGGAATCAAAGTCAACAGAGGGTATCTGTTCAAATGTAATTGAAGGACGGAAATTCAAACTAAACAAGAGGACAGGTGGCGCAACAATATTTTGTCTGGTCTCGCGAATAGGTGGAGCTAAATCCGAGACATCAAAAGAAAATTTAGAAACTGCAGCTCTGCCCCGTTGTACCCAAATAACAAACAGTGAAAGGTCTGAATCCGGGGGGATTACTAAAGGTTTAAGGGATGACATCAACAACAGCATGACTAAACTTGCAGATGAGGTGGACTTTAGTGGACAAAAACTGTCAAGGATCCCGGTCGAACACACTACGACCCGATGGGATGGAGATTTCAAAGCCAAGGACACAATTGGCTTGGTGGAGAGTCAGCAAGCCGCTGATCACACAGTAGAGTCACAAACAGGCAGTAGTTCAGCAAACCAGAGCCGCTTGCAATCCACTACTACAGATGGTGTAGGTGATGTAAATCCTGTAGTTGGACCACAGGCAGGGCAGACATTACCCGCTTCAGTCAGATACCCGCTTTGGAGGGAGCCTGGATACACAGCCAGGATGGACAGGAATATTTCCCTCCCATATAGAGGTCTGGATAACAACAGTCCAGCAAGGAAGAGCACAGAAACATGTGGCCATCCTATTGATATTGAGGTTAGGAGATTTGAGATAAAGGAAGATGAAAAACCAGACAGCTGCGGAGGTCAACTGGTAATCGATACTACCAGTGTCCTAGTCAGAATGGAGTTGATTCCCTCTCCTAAGAAGGAACATGTTAATTATTTATTCCACCCCCCATATAATCCTCCTCATGTAGACACAGGTGGAGTGGAGTCTATCCAAACCCAGGAGTCGAATCCCTTACCAGCGGACGGTCAAGCTGAACCTCAGCCTGGACTAGAGGAGGGCAACCCAGCCGATTCCACAAGTGAAGACATCTTGAAGGCAGAGGAACTGCAGTCTGATGTAGCAAGTGACCTCTGTCTCCCCTGCCAGACTGCCTCTCCTGAGAAAGAGACTTTGGCGTCGCGCGCCGAAAGGATCCTGGGAATCCCTTTGTTTGACAGCAACAATGAGCAGACATATGAGGAGACCGGGACATTTTCTGACCCGTGTGCTCAGAGTCAAAATGAAAGGGAAACATCACCACCAGGTAACAACACAACTGATGTTTTGTGCCTTACCGAAGGAATACAAAAGGGGATGGTGCCACAATTACCGGACGACCATGCAAATGACAGTGTGTGTGGGCAAGATATAAATATCACCCAAGATGTAATAGACACTGAAGCTAATGAAGATCCTGAAATCCTTGGGGAAGGAAAGTCACAATTATCCGCCTGTCCCCATTTAACAGAGGATTGGGAATCTCCAGATGTAAAATCTCTGGAAAGAAGTGTGTTACATGACCAAGAACTTGAAACCAACAGTCAAGAAGAGGAAAACAATTCACCCAATGAAAGCAATGCTTGCTCTTCACCTCCATCTGAACCTTCCAATTCACAACGAGAGTCACCTTCTGATCTCCCATGTCCCATCCAGCATAGCTCTGTTCCATGTGAGTCAAACACGGAAACAGTTCCTCCTTCAGTGTTCATGAATGACACTTCAGAAAGTCCAGAATCTCAAACCCATACTCACCAGGAACCTTGCTCACCGACATCCACCGACAGCCCTATTCCTCCCTGTGAATACATTCTGTTTCCATTGCCCAGCTCACCCTCCCCTGAACACCCTTCCCTGAATCTCCATTGTCTTGATTCATCGGTTCATGAGGAAGATTCATTGTTCGTTCTTGAGGTATGCAAAGAAGTAAACAATGAGTTGGATGACAGTTTGCAGCATGTAAATGATGACATCACTGATCACACTGATCACACACAGGGCCTCTCCAAAGACGATACACAAGAGCCAGATACACAAGGGCCAGATCCACAAGAGCCAGATCCACAAGAGCCAGATCCACAGCTACCGTTGACATGTGACAAGAAGGCAGATTGCCAAAAAGATGATATTGTCAGTCTAATGCAGCCCACAAAAGAAAACACTGAGGATCATACAGAGCTTGAGGAGCAGGCTGCCAGATCTGAGGTTAATACCACTGACTTTGAATCACCAACAGAGGTCCACGGTTTGCAGGAACTCACAATCACAACTGTGCCCCTCCTTGATTCATGCAGGCAGGAACAGAGCTACAGAGAAACAGAGGGAAACGGAGATGATGCGTGCCCTCAATCCGTCATTCAGCATCTCGACCCATCAATAGGCTTAAAACAACCTGTTGACTTCCAATCCTCTCCTTGTGATACTGACATCATGCCCTCTCTGGGGGCATCTACATTTTTGTCAGACATTTCTGACTGCAACAGTGAGCCAGCTGTTCAAACGGACTTGGCTTCGCTCTCTGTTCCAGAAAACATAGACCTTCACGATGAACCCTTTCCAACTGGCATTTTGGAAATCTCCCCCTCTGATTATCTGGAATCTCACACATCCCTCATAGTTCCGTCTCCTCCACCTTCAGATTCCTCTCCAGGTTTCGCCCCTCTGCAAGCAGAAGAAGACACTGTTCCACTCCCAGAGCTCCCAAGTTCCACTGAAGACACGGAGGAGTGCCAATATCCCAGGTCCCTGTGGGATGCAGTGAACCGCATTAGAAAACACACGGCACCTGACTCGGAGAATGAAGACGAAGAGGTGAGTGAGCTGTGGGATCCACAGAATGCAGCAGAACACCTGGCTTCTGCAAATGTGGAGACAGAGGTGGATATGGAACCTGAGGACACAGGGTTTCATAGCAGTGAGGGAATTGAGACAGCAACAGTGTCTTCCAGTGACCACAATAGCAGCGAAACAGACGAGGAGCATTCCCTGGATGAAGCAACGCTACCAGAGGATCTGGAAGAGGAACAGGTTGACGATGTGACAGTAGCACTAATGCAACAAGATGAACACCGTGAGGTAGGTCTTCAGGACGAAGACAGATTGTCCTGCAGCAGCATAACCAGAGAAGAGGAAGGGGAAACTGCTGTAAGCAATGTTGAGGAGGTTGAGAAGGAGGAAGGCACTCAGAACAACCCAGATCTCGTGATGGAGCAGGGGCCACAACGTGACAAGCTAGCCTTGGATGAGGAAGAGAAAGATAAATGCTTTAACAAAGTTGAGGATGGCAATTCAGTCAAGGATGACAGTTTAGTTGAGAATGATGAGGGTGGTGGAGATGGGACAGACACAAACCATTGTGATGGACTGGTGATGTCAGAGTAAGGTTTGGGGACATAAATGGGGACATAAGCACAACTAAACAAATCTGTCTAATTTTAATTATATTATTAACAAAATGGTTGATTCCTAACTTTTAATAAAGGGTGTATTACGTAGGTGGATACAGAATGTGGAGGGTAGATTGAAATGCCTTAATAATTCACAATCGCTCTAATTCTGGTGATGCTTTTTTGCAAATCCTAATTGTTCTTAATCTGTTACAAAGTTTTTTTTTTTATTGTGTGCAACGCGTATATCATCGTTTTTCATTCATTCATGGTTTTGAAATTGAGTGTAAAACCATAATATGTGCTTAGTTTATGTATTAATATTGAAAATGTTTTGTTTCCATTTCTGTCCAAATAAATAATTCTCAAATGCAACTGCATTTTTCAACATATAGTCTGTCCATGTTTACATTATTTTTTCATTCTAAAAATGGATGACAAATTAAAGTTGATGTGGTACAAATTTATTTTGATTGAGGTAACAAAATGTATAAAATCTGGGGAATATTCACATATTTCAAAAGGAAGACATTTCACATATAAATGCCTGCTCTACAGAAATTGTACAGCATGGGGACACAAGAAGGTTGTGGCACAAAGTTGAGTCCAAATACAATCATTTGCAATACAGTATCTGTACTACACAATACAATATCTACAAATGTGTAACAATGACTAAATGATTATTGTAAACAGTGGAACAACAGGAAATTAGATTTGATTATGCAAAATTTGAGAATGGGTTTTGGCACATTACATTTTTTTTATGGACTTTAATTGATGCTATTGGGGAATTATCTTTAAGCCATGACGTAAACCTGTGACAATAGCCACCACAATGACCAGTTTGATTTGAGCTACCTCAAGAAGAAATCCGTCCAGGGTGGGAAAACATCAAAGTTCATCGTGATGCATTTTCAGAGCATGGTCACATAGATCTAGAAGAAACAGAGATTTACTACAACGTCTTCAAGGCAGACCCCAATGAATTTAGTATGCCATGTATGACTCGGTGCGAATGGTGTCAACCACATAGAATTCAACACGTGTTCTTGTACACATGTTAACGTATGAGACCCCAGACCAACCTGTTCTCTTGCTGCACAGCTTGTCTTTGACGTTGTCCGTCTCGTGGGAGAAGAACTCGATGATTTCGTCTTCATTCTGTTCGGCAATCGTTTCACACTGACGAGGGACAGAGGAAACATGGCATGTTAGAAAAGTCATACCCTTCCAACAAACCACACAGCTTGTAATTGGGATAACAGGCACAAAGGCAAACATAAACCCATTTGATGAAAAGTAGGCCTACTCACCGCAAACTTAAGACTGGACGTAACTGTAGAATCCAGTTTGGCCTCCGAGAGGTCCATGGGTTCTCCGTTTCTTGATGCAACCCTAACATAGGTCTTCCTGCTCGCGCTGGGGTCCACCAGCTCCCCGTAGTCTCTCATCTTCTCGCACACGTTCTCCATCAACTCCAGGAGGTTTCCTTCTGAGCGTGCCAAAGGAATCTGTTGGTAAGAAATATGAAAAGTATCAAGATATGTGGAATCAGTGAATAAATCAGTGTCACACTGTCAGATCTCGGAGGCTAGCTATCTTTGCAAATGTACGTGCTAGCCGTTGTCATGCCTGTCTGGCCTGTTTCCATTAAATCACGATATCTATCTCAAAACATGAAGATAGATGTAGTTTTAACTATTTTTTGGCATTCCTTGCCCTGCTCTGGTGGAAACCAGCGTTTGCCTTGAGGCTCAACCCCCTAACATCACATTCAGCATGAGCTAACATTCAAGGCGATTCGAGGTCTGGGAGAAGAGGTCTTTACCTGTGTAACCTTACCTCTTTAATGGACTGGCTGCCATCAGGGTTAATCCTGTAGGATCCCGTCTGGATGGTTTTCTTTGGGTCTACCTGGGAGATGGCCCACTCCATCTCATCTACTAGGGCCCGGCACGCTTTGGATGACACGAGATGACAATGAAAACGGGGGATACAGACCAACGAGCCTCTCTATAGTGTTTCTGGCATCAACATCTACCTCCACATTTGATGTCCTGCCCCTGCCGAGCTCCCTCGGCGAGGGTCCCCAGAAGCCACAGCAGCAGGTACGTCCTAGCGATAACACAGAGCACCAGGTGTGCGCTCCTCATCTTGCATCTGAATCAGGGAGCTGGGAAAATCGATAACTGTTATTTATGATTATAAGGAGCACCTTGATATCTATTTCCAAGCCACATAGTTGATTGCCATCAGTGTACACAGAAATGTTCTTCAAGAACATTCTTCAGAAATATATAATTGTAAATGTTCACGTGAGCGATAGAAACTAAGATATGTCAACAATATCAAGTCGGTCACTTACGAGTTTTTGCCGTATATCAAAAGAAAACACAGATAGAAGTGTATTACACGCTTTTACATCACATTCGGCTAAATGTGGTGACGTAGGCAGCGGTGAGGCGAGCAAGAGAAGCCGTGGAGAAAGAGGTGCCAGAAATGAGGCAGGACACATCGCAGCGCCCCCGTGTGGACGGGATGTGTGTCCAGAAGTACCCCCTGGCTTAGGCCAATTAACAAATGACAAAAAAATAAATAAAAACATTATACGAGGCAGATTTAATCGCATCTTTAAAAAATATAAATTGCTCGAATGTTTTAATATCATAGATTTACTACATGTTTAAAATGAATGATGCTGGTGCCAGGCTCATATATTGCAAATATATGGGCCTCAAGTGTACCCCAAATCAAAACCAACCAAAACTTACATTAAGCATTGTAGTAGTTATGATGCCAGTAAATGCAATAATGACAAAAAATGATACGATTCTGTACAAATATTTGGTTTTATTTGGGATGTCTTTTCATTTGTATTGCTGGTTTTATGCACATTTCAGTTAACGAAGGTAAACACATATTGTAAGTATCCGTAAATTCATTAAAAAAAAACATGTTAAATATGGTGGGATTTCTTTATCGAATAAAATGTTAAATTAAACATTGTAATTCATTTATTGATAAATAATGAAATAATGACCCTTATTAGAATAAAAAAATCATATTGTTCTGAAAAAACAAAATTCCACTGACCTTAGGCTAATAATTTAAATCTTATACAAAACTGAGTTAAAACACTCAAGTACCTCTTGCTATAATGTTAATATTGTTTATATCCACTTTAATATTTCTAAAACCTTTTTAATCCAATTCATTGTCAACGACAGAAGGCTTCTAGTGTCATTTCTGCACATGTAAAGTTCAGGTGCAAACATTCTCGACTGGAAATGTAATAAATTGATAAATATCTGAAGATCTTAGAAATTATTATATTATATAATAAATTATATAATTATTGGCTAACAATATGAAATTGTGCCCCATGTCACCTACATTTGTACAAAACATCTGTAAAATGCCATTAACTTACTTCAAATTCAATTTACACTTAACTTTGACTGTAAAAAAACACAAAGAAAAAACACAAGAAAAAGTAACAACACAAATGGAATGAATACAAAATTGTAACTAGAAATGGAAACGCATTAATAACAAAAATAATACATTCCCTAAAAATGCACTCCCACTGGGCTTATACAATTGAGAATTTTTTTTTTTTTACAATTCCTTAGAAATGTATTGCTACCTGCTAAACCCAATTGATTTAAAAATGTACTTAAAAAGGCTGATATAGTTGCTTAAAACATATTTCACATAAAAATAAAGTTTTTTTTATAAAAAGATAATTGCAGAAAATTGCATTTAAAATTAATTACATGATTTGACAAACAAAATGTATCATTTTGGTCAGAACGATGAGGAAAAATTGACCAATCATGTAAAATACAGCCTTTGCATGGAATGGTACATGTGAATTATTATAAACAACTTAATCTTTTGTTTAAAGTAATTAATCACGTCACCCCTAGTTTACATTGAGAATAGGAAAGAAAGAACACGTTGGTCTGCTGAACACAAGATGTTCATTGTGATTATTGACGGTTATTTTGGTTGTTAAGTGATTTGCCATGTGATGCAGATTCATTTGTCTTGTGCCATTTTAGAGTGCTCGACACCAGTGGGTTGGAAAGCACCCTTCCATTCACAATGGGGAGGCTTCAGGCTGCGGTGAAAGACGGCCATATTTGGATGTTCATAAAAACATGGCTTTGTTGTACAGTTCATTCATACGCACCTCACACAATATCCGTCATATCTATCACAATGGACTAACAGCGGGACGGTATTACAGACTGAAAATGAAACATGCGGCGCGCAAGACTTCTGATCAACTTTTCTCTGTGACCTGGATGTGCTTTTGGTTCACAGCTGCAGAGAGCCGAGTTCGACTCCGGGCCCGCTGGTGCGCGTGATGGTGGGTGGAGTTTGATCTTCTCTCTTGGGGTCCTCTCGGTTGTGGGTGACCAGTGGATACCCTGGTTTCCTCCCTCCTCCAAAGACACCAGGGTTAGGCTGATTGTAAACGCCTAAATTGCACGTAGGACTGCAATGGGATCGGTAAGCTTCCTGCCCAGAGTTAACTGGGGACAGGTTCCACTTCAGCAGGACTAAGTGGTAATGTGGCTGGATGGATGGATGGGAATCCATAAGGCACATTCCTCATTTAAAAAGGTCTTGTGGTAAATGGCTCTCATTTTACCCTCTCTCGCCCTCACCCACGCCTATAAAGTAGTAGCTGGTGATGCTGCAGAGAGAATCTCTACATCTCTCCCGATTGTTCAGACACGGAGTTAACATCCATATCGTTCAATAAGTAGAGGTCAGTGTGGCCTGACAATCCCAGCCGAACCTGGAAGAAAAGAACAAAAGGTGTTAGTAACCCTCTCATTGTGCACATTAAGCTTTGCTAACAATGCAGACAATCTACAAAAAAAAATCATCATGTAAGAGGGGTGGTTCTGAGTATGCTCCACAATGGATTCCCATCTCCACCTTCAACATTTTAAATCACTTGTGAATGAATCAACTGCAACAGCCACTCTTTATGCCCTGCAAGGACACATTTGTGTGAATTTCGTTCAAACATCAGGAGGAAATGATGGGATTGTCAACAGTATTGACTTACAATACATTTGTACAAAAAGATGATTTTAGGTTCATCGTTTGACCAGACGGATTCTTAGTTATTATGAAATGGCTGATGTTGTGGTTAATAGGTAAGGTATTGGGTAATGCTCACCTGATGTGAAAACATTCCAAGTGTACACCAAAACATCAGCAGATTCCTTGCATTCAAGTTAACCATGGTCAGTATACAATATAGACTGGCCTAAATAACCATAGAAGTATCTATTCAGGATAATCATGAGGTGAAGGGAAGATGATAATTTTTCTTGGATCTTTGATTATTAGAGTATCTTACTTACTGCAGAGACATCCTTTTCAGAAGAATTTGCCAGCTTGCAATGCAAGTAAATACAAGTGGTGAGATTAATTCAGTATTAGCCATGCTACTCTTACCATCAAAAGTACCAAGTGATCACACTCGCAAGGTTCTGACTTTTAATAATTTTTGTTTAAGAATAATTTTTGCCAAAAGATATACCAAGACACAAGACACCATGAATCTCTATATATCCTCTTTTGTTTATTCATAGGGACAAATGGCGTACTTAAGCAAGTATCAAAGGGCACACAACTTGTTCCAGAGGTTATACACAGAAATAATTAAGGGTACTGGACACAAGCCAAAAAGGCACACTCGATATCCGCTGCTATTATTTCACAGAAAGGCACTCATGACAGTAGTTAAATGTCTAACAACAAAGGACAAAATAAAAGTACAATCTATTCAATTGCTGTAAAACGATTTGCTACAAAAAAAATACATTGACAATGTAAAATTATGCTAAACACCTACAAATAAAGAATATCCTTAGCACTCATGGTATATATGTTGGAAAAAGTTGATTATCAGGAAGGAGCCAGCTACCAGTACTGGGAACATGACCTGTACTCAGCTTGACCACACTCAGATGGGAATGCATGACCCAAAAATTGTAATGTACCGTAATTGTAATTGTGCCGGCATCTGACAAGACAACATATGTGCCATTATTATTTTCCAAGAGGTTGACAGAATTCATACCACTTTATGAAACAGGATGACACGTCACCTTAAAAGTGTTGCTGGTGCTCAAATTAGATTTAATTTGAATTCTGCTACCAGGTTGGTACAACATAGTATTCCTCCAAAACACTTTGACAAAAGATATCCCATTAGCTGCAGGTATGTGAAAATGTGTTCGTTCATGGAGTTAAAGAGGATAAAATGTGCAAAGAGTGCGCATGCTGTCAGTCATTCTTAGACCATGGCTCGTGAGGATTTACGTGGGCCTAAGAATAGAAGACACCAACGCTAATGTGAACTGAAGCCCTGTCACTACCCCCCTACATGCATGCCCTTCGGTGAGCACAGTCTTAAAAAAGGTCAACATGCACATGACTGGCGACCTCACCAGGAGGGCATTGCATTGCTTTACCTAAACATCAGCATCAGCATCGAACCGTTTCTTTCACTATGGATACGTTCTTTAGATTGAATACGTGCCCAGAAGGGTCTCAAGATGGCAAATGCCAATGCAAACACCACACCACCTGTTTGAGGTCAAAGACAGAATGCCTCGAGCTATGATATTCTGTCTAAAGATGGTTTCCAGTACCGTACGTGCACGTACAAAAGTGAGGTTTCAATGGGTGACAGTGTTACATGTAAGCTGGACTTGTCTACTTGTTATGTTAAACTTGGGTTATGCTGTACATTAGTACAATGATCCATGACTTCTGAAGTCTGCGCATGAAAAAAGATTTGCTAAAAATCAAAAAGGTGCTTTTTTGTCACTCAAAAGAAAATACAAAAAAGCTTGATTATGGAAAAATAGAACTACAAGACGAAACCAAATGTGCGTACAGCTTTTCTTTCCTGTTAATACTGATTTGGTTCACACCAAAAACACACACAAAAACCAATACAGAATACTCCACATATTTACGATTTAGACCACTGGCAAATGAATGGTTTAGTATGTCACAGTGTCTCTTGCAAGTCAAGTTTGTGCAAGGTTCAGTCCCTCTCCAGAAACAGAAGGAATGCTGGTGGTCAGAGGGTTGTTGTTTGTTTTTTTTCAAACCCACATCTAAGTATCATATTCAGGCCGCTCCTCTATGAATACAGCAGGATTATTGCTTACCCTGCTGCCAAAGTCCAGACAGGAAACCCCCAAGGCAATCAAACACAGCCACCCCTAAAACACAGAAAGGACAGGGGCAGCCATTAGACGTTTAGTTTTTATGACAATGTTGTCATTTTGTGCACAATTTTGTTTCTCTCAAAAATGTTTATAGGTCATGCTTACAACTAATTATAGGCTGCAGAATCTTCTGAAGCTTATTTGAAACATCAAAACACACAAGTGGAGAGCAGAGTCTCTTTTTTTTTTCTTTACTTTTGAACAAGGAGGATATCTTATAATAAAAGGATGTTCAGGTCAAAATAAACCCTCTATTCATATTTTCATAGGCGCTGCTTTCTGAATGTCTTTAAATATAACACTTTCTGTGTCCACGTGACTCGGCTTCAAAAATAACAGCAGTTGACAGTAAACACCAAAGACTGTAAAAAGCGTGTAAAAAGCGTTTCTTTTTTTAAGAGCCATCGGGGGACTCGAAGCTCTCTGCGCCTACGGCGCGACATGCAGCACCGCGCATCGACACAACGGCCGCCAGCCTCAACCTACCAGGTAGCACACGAAGCAGAGGTAGGCTATGGACAGGATGGCGGCCAGCACGTAGAGCAGCACGCTGGCCAGGCTGCTCACGTACACCACCACAAAGTACATGTTGATGGCGCACACCATCAGGATGATGGCGCTTCCGGCAATCTTCCACGCCCTGAGGACCCAAAGCGCGTTAGGGACAGGGCCGACCGCGGTTCTGAACGCGGCCCGGCGGTCGAGGCCTCAAGTCGAGAGCCGACCGCGCGGTCCAGTGTGAAAGAGACGTGCAGAAGGAAATACCCTTACAAGCCATTCACAAAGTCGTTCATGATGGACGGGAGACTGGTGAAGGTCAAAATAGGGATCAACGCGAACGGTAACTGTTGAAACAGAAGACAGCACTGCGTGTTAGCTCGCTTTATGTAGAAAACAGGATTAAAGCAAGGTGCGTTGAGGCTGCAATTGTTGAGCGAAGACATGGAGACAAAGTTTGGAGTTACAACTCCAAATATGTCGATGAAAGGATAAAATATATACAACATTAAACCAAATATTTGTATGCTTTTTAAATGTTTTCACGTCACCTGTTATCTATTCATCTTATTTTCTTCTTCTTTTAATCCTGTATTTACGGTTAGAGCATTTATAGTGTTCCCAATAAGGGACCCAGGGTATTAACCCTGGCAGCATCCACATGACCCCGCC
>OMKQ01068831.1:0-14228 GCA_900302335.1 Phycis phycis | reverse complement strand
CGCTCTCGCATGTGTGTGTGTGTGTGTGTGTGTGTGTGTGTGTGTGTGTGTGTGTGTGTGTGTGTGGTTGTGTGAGTGTGTGTGTGTGTGTGTGTGTGTGTGTGTGTGTGTGTGTGTGTGTGTGTGTGTGTGTGTGTGTGTATGTGTATGTGTATGTGTATGTGTGTGTATGTGTATGTGTGTGTGTGTATGTGTGTGTGCGTCTCTGCGTCTCTGCGTGTATGCATATGCGCATAGTGAGGGTATGAAGGTTGTGGTTTTCTTGTCGTTCTATTTTTAACTGCTCTGAGCAGTTTAACTGCTATCACTTTCCACCTGACCCAGATAGCTTAGCACAGACATAAACAGACAGACTGGAACGCACACACACAGCACCTGGCGGGATGGGGTTGTTATTAAATCGATAATGTTGTAAAATCATAACATTTTCTCAATAAACCAAAAATATGCAGAACATTTCTGTTTCTCAGAAATTCTATCAATCCTCATCAAGGTTTGAAAATAGACCTAAAATATAAAACATGATGCACACAAAAACTAGCAAGAGACTGGAACAGCAAATAAGTATGCCAGATGGTCATTGTATGGGAATTCATACTTAGAGCTATACTGAGAGCTGCACTCAGGCCTGTTTTTCGGGATGCCCTTGACATTTGTTAGATTACTTCCTGGCTTGGTTCTTTCTTGTAGAGCCAGCTGATTTGGCTCCTGCAGGACATGAGATGCCTAGCTAATCCCTGGCTGCTCCAGCGGTGCCGCTCTCCACTTTCCACTCTTAAATGTGCCTTTGTTGCTAGTTTCACTTGTGTATGCTCCAGAACATTAGACTACATACTGTATTCATTCAAAATACACTCATAGATACATTCTAAATACATACTTGATATTCAGATTTCGGGAAGAATTCGGAAAGAAACATGAGCAAGATGTCTAACCTCCTCACCTGCCCCTTAATGACCTATATCTGAATTCACTGTAAGCCACCTAAAACCATAAAGGCAAGGCCCTAATAAGAATTGTAGTAGTCCAAACCACTGTCTTGTTTTTTCAGCAGGTTTCCCTGCTTTGCATTTAATATTCACATTGTAAAAGGGTTGATCTAAGCAGAATGTCTTCTTGGTTGTCATCCCAGTATCCCACGGGAGACCTCTGGCCACCTCCGACATCTGCTCCTCGGTCTCCTACAGAGGAACCACAAGGATCGAATGACCTTCGGTAAGCCTATGCCCCTTGAGACCCCACTCCTGATCACAAAGTCACATGTCCACACTGATCTCCTGACTTATTCCCTCCGCAGAAGAGTTCTTCAACCACCCGTTCCTGGAATCAAGTCCATCACCAAAGAAATGTGTGTAGGCCTCTAGATTAACAAATGGAATAATGTCCAAGGCGTGAGTTCAAGGCGGCTGCTACCGTTCTGATCCATAACAGATCCATAACTGTCTGTTTACAGCTTCTCCAGTTCCCATGATCCCATCCTACCCCAGCTCTGGGTCTGGATCTGCTAGCTCTTCCAGCGGCTCATCCATCTCCAATCAGCCCTCTCCTCAAGTACGTCCAAAGTGTGTGTGTGTGTGTGTGTGTGTGTGTGTGTGTGTGTGTGTGCGCGCGCGTATGCGTATCTGCGTGTGTGTGTGCGCATGCATGAATAACCTTCAATCTGCCATAATGTTGAATCTTCCCCTTTTAAGTTACATTTTACATTTACATTTTACATTTAGGGCATTTAGCAGACGCTTTTATCCAAAGCGACTTACAAAGAGTACATTTGTCATCAGAAGGTGAAACATTTCATTGCATTTCATTGCAAGTTCAGTATTAACTTCATTTATCCATTCATCAAGTGTTCCTCTTTCCTCTTTCCTCATTCTTCCACTCATATTCAGCATTCCGATGAAGAGATGCCCCCAACTCAGCCCAAAACACCCAACAAGCCCCACCCCTCAGCCGACAGGGCGGGTGGCCTCCTCCTGCCCAAGGCTGCCCCCCACCACGACAAGAAGGACCACCCATCCTATGGCGAAGACTTTGTCATGGTGCCTGTCCAGTTTCCCAGTAAGAAATGTTTTTTTGTACAACCAGACTTCACGGTTAACTACTTCTTATACCGTTTTGTTCCATATCAGTCTTCTGTGTCTCAAGCATCTAAGTACTGTGTTGAAACGTGTGCCATGTGCTGTGGAAAGGAATTTCCTCCATCGAATAAAAAAGCATTACTATATATGTTCTTGGTAGTTGCATATTTAACCTGACTCTCTGCCTTTCCATTCACAGATGAATACACTTGTGAAATGGGAGATGGTTCCCCCTACGAGGGGTGCCTCATATACAGTGGGTAGGTCATACACCAGCATACATACTTCCAATACAATTATAGTAATAATGGGATGTATAGATATCATTATTTATTATATTTTCCTTTTGAATAGGACTGCCCTCTCTACATCACCGCACTATCCAGCTAAACCTACCAGGTAAAGCAATGATAGTTGATGATAGGTGGATGAATGTTTGAGATTACTCTGGTAGGAGTGGTGTAGGTGAGCTGTACTCACCTCTGTACTCAACTGCATTCTTCAGGAACCTTGAATTTGAATTTGATCAGAATTTACAAGTTCAAAATTCAGATACATTTTTCATTCAAACATTCCTCCATATTTTCCCTGCGACGCGTGTCTGTCGTATATCTCTTAACTCTTCCCTCTTGGCTGTCTCTCTTTGTAGCAGGACTGTGGAGTTTAACAGCAGCAACTACCACCAGTCAGTGGCCATTCCTGTACCCACTCAGATCCACAACTACCAGCGCATGGAGCAAAACCTACAGCCTGCTGGCCTACATGGCTCTACAAGGCACGTCCCAAAAGCACAAACACACGCAGGCATGTGTGCAGACGTACAGATAGTAACAATACTATAGTAATATAGATAGTAACATTAATATAGTAATATAGATAGTAACATTGTAAGATTTCTTTGTAGTTAAACATTCTTTTTATGGTCCCCTGGTAACAGACCTCTGCATGCAAGTCATCCCTTACACATTGACCTCTTGAGACTCCTGTTCATCTGTGGGGATGTGATCAGGGAACACTAACTGTCTAACTTTCAACTGTCCTTAAGAGTGAGACGTTGTTCCCTTATCACTCTCAACATTGACGTGAGTCAATGTGTGTGTGTGTGTGTGTGTTTCAGGGCTATGCTCTGTGCTGGAAGCAGCAGCAGAAGACTCTCCTCAGGAGACAGCAGGTTTGGTGGGGCTCAGGCATGTCGAGGGTCCCCACTGGCCTCCTCCCCGTGGCTCCAGGCTGGAGCAGCTCAACCTGCTCGCTATTCTCCACAAGGTTTGCTGGCCACCACCACTGACCTTCACTTCACCAATCAATGTTGTTTAGGAGTGCTTTCACTAACTTTAGCTGCTATAGAGCCAGCTGATTTTATTAACATTTGTCTGTTTTTGCATATTAGGCATAATGTATGTCTGATTGGCTACCTGCACTGCGCAGGAATGTCCTGTGGATACTCGTCTTTCTGAACCATCCATCTGTGTCTGGTCCTTATTGTAGTAGGGTGCACCCCTGGGAGCCCAGAGCAGCCCTGCCCTCTTAGCTCCAGGACTGGACTGTCAGCGGGCCTCATCAGAGCCCAGGACTGCCCCCCCTGCAGGGATATGAATGCTGACCCCCAGAGCCTAAAGGTTGGCTTGAATGATGTGATCTTAAATGTAATGTTATGGTTATTGTTGAGAAAAGCCTTGGTCGGTGCTGCACAATATTGTTTACGTAATAAATATTTGATTTGATTAGATATTTCAAAAGTGGCATCTGCCAAGTTGACGATACTTTAATAGTTAATGGTTAAGTGGCCCCATATTGTCCCCAAAGTTCTCCCACTGAATTTCCCAATGTTGAGCGGCATCATTGTTTTCTCTGGAGGGAGATCCACAAACCCAGATGTCGGATTCACCGTTTTGTTTATTCGTTGTGTTTACGACAGACTTTGCCTAATTGTTTTTGTATGAACAAGTACCCATGACGGTCACCACTATCCGTTCCAAACCAGGTGAAGACGGCCCCAAACCTGCACACCCACAGAACCTCTCCCAGCTCTCAGACCACCTGGCTGAAGGAGAACACCAGCAGCCCCTTGAAACGGTAAAACCAGTAAAACGGTCCAAACAACTGCCAATAGCGCTGTAATAGACGTGACTTCAAGCCAAGCCATTGAATTCATTTGTCATTGTTGTTGTTGGATTCAACAATCGCCTCATGCCATGCCGTGTGCAGTGTTACGTAAATGTGGCTGTTTGATTAATCATTGAAGTGTCAACATTGTTATTTGATTAATCATTGAGTTGTGTTCGACGCCCAGGTCATGGAGTACAGGCAGGCTATCTGATATGCTGCTGAAGGCTGCCTTCGGAACACCGCATCTCCAGGGAGAGATTCATGACAGACCACTTTCTGAGAAAGACATTGACATAGCAGGTACCAGTGAAATGGCTGTTTCAGGTAGATGCTTAAGGGGTTGGAGAAATGTTTTTTTTTCCTCAAAGGAATACATTGCAAATTCTCCGTTTTTTTGAAAAGTTAGTCAGAGCAGGTCAAATGTGTGGCCACCTGTGATCATTCAACCCCCAACATTGGTTGTTTTCCTGTCCCACAGCTTCACCTAGTGGGTGTTTGAGAACTGCAGGAGGGCTGTCAGTCAGTCCTGCAGTGGTGGCGTTTTCTGACTCTCCCTCCAGAGGAAACACCCCTCCTAGGATATTCTCTGGTACAGTTCTTCACCACAGTTTGATGGCTCACTGATAACAGGTTTACAATTAGGTCAACAGTATTGCTGTAATTCTATAAACTGTTTTGCGTCAATATTTCCACGTCTTTTATTATTACTATTATTATTATTATTATTACTATATTATTAGTAATGATTATTTGATATGGCAACATAAACAAGTTAAAGGTCCAGTGGAATAGATTTTAATCTAGCGCAGTGGACTTGGTATAAGTTTGTTTTAATTACTATATAGTCCTATGGAAATAAGAATTGTTCTGTTTTGAGGAGTGTGACCTCTTCCATGGAGGCCATGTTGCACTGCCAAGGTTCTACAGTATCCCAGAATGGACAAACGGCTCTAGAGAGAACTTGTTTAAAACACAAAACAAGTTTTGTTTTGTGCTAAGAGTTGTAGTAAGGAGTGGGGCGTGTGATCCCCATGGCTCCCACACATTTGGGATAGTTTTTCAGTACTGTTGTTGGGTTGGGCGTTACAATGGGTGGTGTTGTGTATGAAATGCGCCACACACCATGCCGCTGAGCCACCTCGGACGCCACATGAAATCAACCACTGGCAAGGACATCAGCACTAACCACTGCACAGACGGTTAAATAGTGTGAATGTGAACAGAATGGCAGTTTGCGGATGAGGGGGATTATGATGAATGGGTGTGCATTAATGCATACATACAGTAGTTTTTCAGGTAGTTTCAATACCTAAATGTAGGCTGTCACTCTTTCGGAGAAAGTTGGTATCCAAAGTGAATCTATAGCGGTACAACTGCACACTGTCATGTTATCAAAAGCAACCTATACTCACGTACTGCAGTGCAAGCAAGCATTGGCTTGTAGTGCTGACTGCTATCGAGATAAATGATAAATACAAATATATGTCTCTGAATGTAGTTTACCACTATGGATGCAATAAGAGGACTGTGCGTGAGAAACGTAAAAGGCTGTTATCTTTCCCATGTCCTACAACACAGAGAGTGCATGGTGACTATGCCATAGATACCCTAATGTGATTGGTTGAACGGATTTATTCGCAGGCAACGGAAATCGTGGCACAGGCATGTGTACAGTCCTATTCAGCTCCATGATTTGTAATTATGTTATTGACATGGGATACATTTACAGACGAAATTACTAAATAAAGAAATCTATCAAAGAACCCTATCTCTCGACAGTAGCTACTCGATGCTGTCATAGACAATGACATCATTTGGAAAGTACCTACGGGCACCTTACACAATATAGGCTAGTACCGGCCACCATAGTCGTTGGAATGGGAGGGGCGTGATTTAGGTGATTGCAATCTGCAACCTCACAGCTAGTGGCCACCTCCATTTTGCACACTGGACCTTTAATTTGCTTTGCCCATTGGTGATCTCACTCTCTGATAAAGAATTTAATAAAAAATAAAACAAAAACAAAAAAATTGTAAAAAGAGCAACCCCTGGCATTCACAACACACATTTTAATTATAGAAGTGGTTATAGTTTCTTTATAGATAGCTTTTAATGTGGCTTGACATCAGTAATTATATTTGTACTGCATGTCAACTTGCTTTTGTGTGCGTTATCCTTCTAAATTGCTTAATTATCTTAAAAATATATGAATATGCAAATATTTTGTATGAGCATTCCATCCTTTCTATCTTTTTTCTACCTATCTAATTTTTTGGTAATTGCCCTTTTCTCTGTGTCTCTATCTTTTTAACGCTTGGCAAAGCTATTTATTCTGGGAATAAATTCAAACAGAAGTTAAAGAGCTGTATGGGTTTTACAGTCCTGTTTATTGTCTCAACTTTAGAAAGCCCAAGCTTCATGAGCACAGCCTGGCTCTTCGGCAGCCATCCTCAGAGGAGAGCCCGCAGAGAGAGTGACGTTGAGGTGATGGATGGAACCCCACAGAGCACTCTGGATTTCCAGCCTCCTGAGCTCCCAGAGGACACGCTGATGGAGGTAAGTACACATACAAAGGTTCATTGAAGAAATTGGATGTGTACAAGCCATGGCTCAGATGGGCTCATAAGGTACAATAAGACAGGAACCAATTCTTTTTTTCCTTGATGGGAAATTTAATTCTAATTTTAAATCTAATTTCCCCTCGGGGATAAATAAAGTTGATCTTATCTTATCTTTTGTAAATTTGTGTTTACAGGACAGTAGTATAAGAAGCTTCTCAGTGTGTATTGAGTGTTGACCAGGATCTTTCTACAACTCCTACAACCACAGCAGGCACATACAAATGCTCTGATGGAGCTCCGTTTCACACTGGCCTTTGTCCACTGTGTCATGGATATGGCGTCATCCAAAGACCAAGGCCTGGAGGTCAGCAGCCCTGACGTCTCCTTTCTGCAGCAAAGCGTGGTGACGGATCAAATCAGTCTTCTCAGCAGAGAGTGGAGGTCAGTGAGTGGGATTTTCCTTTTACTTTGTTCTGTATACACCCTGACCTGACACAACGAGGCAGACACGAAACATATACATATACACCACACATTTTTTTTGATAATATATGGTTGTGCTTCTCCCCTCTTGGATATCCTATAGCAATGCAGAGCAGTTGGTGTTGTACATGAAGTGTGAGGAGTTCCTGTCCTCAGCGCTGCACACCGCTAAAGAGTACATCAAAGAAGGCCGGCTGCTCCCCTCGGACACAGTGAAGCAATGTAAGAGCAGCGTTCTCTGAACTTCCCAATTGCCGCACTTCAGATCAACAATTGAGTGTACAATTCAGGGTTCGGTCACTGATGAGGATGACGTCTCTTTGGTGCAGTGGTCAGGAAGCTGAACGAGTTGTACAAAGCCTGCGTGACGCGTTGCCGCTCTCTCAACGACCGGCTGCAGAGCTTTCTGCTGGACAAACAGAGGCTGATGGACCGCTTCAATGGCATTGTAGCAGAGAAACTTATTTACAACCACACTGTGCACATGGTAGGCTCCCACTCAATGACTCGCGCAACCGGTAGTGCATGGCATTAACACCACCGGGTTAGGGGTTCAATTCCCATCCCACCCATGTTAGGAATGTATGCACTCACAGTATTGTAAGTGCCCACTAAATGGCATATATAACATGATTATGTGCTATGTTAGATAACATTTTTGTGCATGTGTTTGTGTGCACTCCATGTTGCCATTGTATCCAGGTACAGTCTGCAGCCCTCGATGAGATGTTCCATTGTAGCACGGCTTCGATCCAACAGTACCAGAAGGGCCTCCTGCTGATGGAGGGCCTGTCCCGCATTGTCACGGAGACACGGGACGCTGAGAGCGTTGAGAAATGTACATACTTAATCTTTTTCCAAGACTAAATGCTGAGCAGCCAGCTGCTTCAGTAGTAAGAAACAGTAAGAAGCTATATGGCTGTTTTGATGCTGGACTTCTATTCTGACAAATGCAACATTCAATCATGCTCTCTCTCTCTGTCTCTCTCCCGCAGGTAAGCGGTGTATCGAGAGACGTCTCGCTGCCCTCCACAGCTTACAACATGCTTGATATCTTCAGTTGTGACCGTGACAACAAGGCCTTCGCTCTGTCACCCATCTTGATATCTTTAGCAGCAGATGAACACCAGATTGTTGATGAACAAAAGCACTTTGATGTCCCGCACACAGGGGAAAAGACCACTGAAGCTTCAGCTTGTCTATTACCTACCGCCTAGCCTACATGGTGGGCATCTTGAAAAGAACTGTTCTGGCACATCTATGGACACGCAACGTGTCATGTACTTTTTTTATGTCAGGGCTGACGGAATTCTTCCCGGTTTAAATATGTTGTTTGTAGTAGTTCAACATTTTGCACAGAGAATAATTACAGCCAGCAATGGGTTGAATGATTTGTTTTATTACTTGAAAAAAATGCCTTAACAGTAGTTTGTTATATGTGTGTATTGAACTTTTGTAAGTACTGTATTGATCTACGAGCAAATAAGAGTCAGATTATTTTGAAGACCAAATATTGCCAATGTGTAGCAAAACTACTAATACAGTGCCTGATTAGTTTATGTATCTTTCAATCATGGGTGACAACATGCAATAGGGAGATGAAAGTGTAATGTTGCAAGAACTATTCGGCTTGGCTTTTATTACCATTCAAGTAAGGCAGTTTTTTTTGCAAATGTGTTCAGTCTTGAAATAACGTTACATTTATTTAATTAGAAATTTAAATGTATAACCAATATGTTACCAGTATGATGTGTGTCCTCCAATTAGGAGGCTATGCTGTCAGTCATAACAATGCATGATAATTTGTGTTGGGGTGTTTTGAATTAAATTTTTGACATAAAAAAATATCAACGTCTTTGCTGCCATTTGTCAATTTTTGTATGATTTGCATGCAGGCATAGCACTACGTGTGTGTGTGTGTGTGTGTGTGTGTGTGTGTGTGTGTGTGTGTGAGCGCGCGCACTACAGTAAAGCACATTGTGTCTAAACAATGCTAATCGGCACTGAATAATTAATGTGTACACCAAATATAACACAAACACTGAGAATTGTGAGCTGTTTACCTTTTGTTATCGCTTTAGTTTTATTATCTTAACCTGAACCCCAACCATAACCCATGTATTTAAGTTAACGTTTGACAAAACGGTTAAGTTCCTTGTCAAAGGAGCACATCCGGGTCAGACAAAGGTTGCAGCCATCGCCATGTTTCCGAATGAGAGAAGCTCAAAACATTGTCCTTAGCAGTATCGTTATTTTATTTTTAGCACTGCAATCTTAAGTCATAGCTTTGGTTTTTCGCAAATATGACTTGTGATTTATAAAGACGATTGTAAAGCTCAATTCGCAGTAAGTTACCGCATGTTGTTTTAAAAAAATAAGTATTTATTGGTGGGTGGTTAGCATGAATAAGCTAGCATTACTAGCTAGCAAGCTATCCGTTTCTTGTTTAGATGTTATTTGGATTATGGCACAGAATATAATATACATATATCTGTCGGGTTTAAGGCTACACCTTATATTGTTATTACATCCACGTAACAACTTGTGAGGTATATGTGTACAGATAGACCTACTTAATAAAATATAGCCGTTCAATATTGTTCAGAATATGGAGCCTGAACGGCGTAAACAATGATCGATCAGATTGCATACTTTCTTGTCTAAACTGTCCACTTAAAACCAATTTAATTACGATCTGGCCACGATATGATTGTAGTGTTCATTTCTAACAGCCTGATCAATTACATCCTAGCGAGATAATGTTATGTCGAAATGATCGTTAACCATTTTCAGTAACTAGACAAAGCCTAGGCTTTAAACATTATAGTGTATTTATTTTTTGTAACATCAATTTACTAAATTGCGATAATGTGGCATTCGGTCCAATATTTCCAAATTGATGGAATCATTTAGCGACACAGACGGATGTTATCAGACATCTAATAATTGATGTTGATCAATTACAATTAGCGACCAGGGCTACCTTTTGGAGTAGTACGTTGAGGACCGTTATATTGTGTGCATCAATTGATGGTCATTCGATTAATTACAATTGACATGAAGGCTTTTGTCTATTTTAACATATCAGTAGACTTTCTGAAAGAATAATTTGCATCTAATATTTAGGCAGCGATTATAGATTTAGAAAAGTATAACCAGACAAATTAAATCCCAATAAACAATTGTGTTTTTCCACAATTTATACTTAATGTCAGATAAGCAGATGGTCTTCAAAGAACATCGATATATAATTGCATATTGAGGTCCACCAGGAATTTCCTTTTGTGCTTTTGTTATGGTCAAGGGAGTGTTGGCTTCCCCTCTACATTTATTTGTAGACAACATTTATATCAGTGAGTGTGTATGGACATCCCGTTTCTTGATACCCTGATAGTGTGTGTGTGTGTGTGTGTGTGTGTGTGTGTGTGTGTGTGTGAGAGAATGTGAATGAATAAATATGTATTAACTGTTCCTTATGATGTGAGATAAGATTATTGTACATGGACGACATGGTAATGAAATATGATCTCCCGTACTTGGTTTGTATTATATTCACGCAGACCACAGTAAAGATAATTCCAAGTAAACAATGAATTAGCATTTTAGGAAATTCTTAAATTATGTTTAAATGAACTTGGCATCTGATAATGCCTAATTATTGTTAATTATTGGTAATTATTGGTTGTGTAAAATAACAAAACATTGAAAAATCATGGTTGACCATATCAAGTTTTGTCTTCCTTCACCAACCAGCCAATCCCGACACAGACAATGTCAAACATGTGCACTGGTGGATATCACCATCACTGTGCCTGATCATAACATTCACCGATTCCATTTATTCTCCATAGATCACAATTAGTCACAGTAACAGTGTTGCGCAATGCACCATGGAAGTGGACAACAGAATGTGCAACGCCAGCTCCAGAGAGCGAAGTCCATCAGTGGGACCGAAGCAGAAGACCAGCAACAGCAGCCCTCCACGGTTGCTGTTACTCAGCAGCAAGCTGCAATCAGCCACCCTCAATCCCCTGTGACCACATTCACTTCTGCAGCCAGCCCCTCCGCACCTCAGTCCCCCAACTACCAGATAATCATGAGCCGTAGCCCCGTCACGGGACAGAACATGAACATCACCTTACAGAATATGGGGCAGATGGTGGCTGGTAACCAACAGATCACCCTAACCCCGCTCCCCATCCAGAACCCATCTTCGCCAGGCTTCCAGCATGCTACGCAACAGTGGAGGTTTGAGCATGCCCCGTCCCCCTACATACAGGTCACCTCCCCCCTACCCCAGCCCATCCAGCCCCAGAGCCCCACACAGCATAGCCCTGTCCCTCTTCAGGGAATTTCACGGCCAGGGGCCCCCACCACAGCACTGGGGGTGTGTGGACAGAGTCCGACGAGGTTTGTCGATGCTGGTATGTTGGTCCGCTTGGGAAGTCCTCCTCCAAGCAGCCACTTTGTTTACCAGGATGGAACAGGACTTGCCCAGATTACAGCAGCCACAACTGGACAGGTTCAGCTGGCCTCGCCGGGAACACCAGGCAGCATTAGGGAGCGGCGGCTTTCCCAGCCCCACTCGCAGACCGGAGGCACCATCCACCACCATGGGCCTCAAAGCCCGGTGGCCACTGGCACTGCCCTTCCTAACCTGGGCAGCCCTGGCCACATTACCACCTCCAACCTACCACCACAGATAAGCAGCATCATCCAAGGCCAGTTGGCACGGCCAATATTTGAGAAGAACTCCCAGGGTATGGTCACCGGCATCGCGGCACAAGGCACTGGGTCATTCACTGTACCGTCCGCTATTCCTCCCTCCAGCCCGTCCCTCATTAATCCTCCCCAAGGCATCCCTAATCAGTCCCTCACCCCCACCACCAGTGTGACGATGGGCATGAAAAAGCAGGCACTCAAGAAGCTGGAGGAAATCGCCCCCTCCAACCCAGAGGTTGCCCACCTGAGGAAACAATGCCTGGAGCACCACACCAAGAAGATGGAGAGCCTGAAGGAAGTCTTCAAAGAGTACCTGATCGAGCTGTTCTTTCTCCAGCACCTCCAGGGGAATATGATGGACTATCTAGCCTTCAAGAAGAAACCGTGTGTTCCGCTCTACACGTACTTGAGGCAAAACGACTTGGACCTTGAGGATGAGGAAGAAGAGGAAGAACAATCTGAGGTCATTAATGACGAGGTATTTAAGTGGTGATTTATCAATGGGGAAAAGGTTGAATGTAATTTTTTTTCTATTTATTTTGTTGAACTAGCCATATTTTCTATTGTATTTATATTACTGGATGTATTGCCACTTAAAAATGTGTTTCTTTCAGGTGAAGGTCGGCACTGGGAAAGATGGCCAGGCAGTAACACCAGTTGCCATAGCAACACAACTTCCACCAAACGTCTCTGCAGCTTTTCCAACCCAATTTCAGGTGATGGTTGCAATTGTCTGTCACCCTTTAACGGAATTTGAACTATTTGTTTACATTGATCCATCTCAAATTGCTTCCCAAAATGCTACCATTGGATTCATTCAGATAAGATCCCTCACTGAGTGTCCTTTGCAGGTTCACCCAGGGGCAGGGGGCACCAACACAGGCGACATGGATGGTTTTAAGAGGCAACAGGCTATGGTCCAAGCAGGTAGGGCAAGGACGGCAGACTCCTCTGTCTCCTACGTTGCTTTGTTTCCCCCACCCCCTGTTTGCTTTCTTTTTCTTTTTGTTTTGTTTCTTTTCTCCCTTCTAATTGCTTCTGCTTTTAGACATTTGGCCTCCTCTACTAGCGCTCTATGTAGAGGCGTCTTAACCTAACCCGAGAAGGAAGGAGAGGTGACCTGCACGGGCTGAAGGTCATTACTCTGTGCCGAGTTGCTGTTGTGTAGTTTTCGGGTTATGAGGGTATTGTGTGTTTTGAATCCCAGATCAGGCTAAGAGATCCCGGATTGAAGTCGGTCGCCATGGGCTGATTTTCCAGCATCCTGGTGTATCTCCTTTAGGATCAGCTGGCGTTCCGCTCCAGCAGCTTATGCCGACTGCGCAAGGTAGGAGTGCCACTCTCGGGCCCCTCTGTGTTCTGTTCGATGCTGCTGGATGTAGCCCAGTCTGACCATTTAACCCAAAGAAATACTTGAGTGCCAACGTGCATCATCTCCAAAAACACCAAAAAACCGAATCCCTCCAAGCAGCATCAACAAACCGATCTTCTTCCATCCACTGGAGTTCCCCAGGAAGCCACAAGTTAAGGCTTAGGTCTCCCAGCACCAGCTCTATCTGTCAGCAAAAATGGGCAAGAAGACAGTTCAAGTCTGAAGAAGAGTAGCCACTCAATGGGAAGATGCCATGTCTTATAATTTTCCTTTTTTGTGTTTCTTTTCAGTATCGATCATCCGTCTACATCCGTGTTCATCTTCTGTTCTTGAGTTTGTTCTTCTGGGTTGTCTCCATTGGGACGTCTCTTCATCATACCCAGGGCTTTTCAGCTCATTTTTCGGCCCATCACATAAAGTGGCAAAACGGAGAAAAATAACTCAATGCTTTGCCCGCCCACCAGGGATATGTGTGCGCTCATTTGATTACTCGTCCTACCTTTTGCTTTCTCATTTCTCATCCATATTCCTTCTCAACATGGATCCGACATCATTTCAATCTCCAGTCTTCACCTGTCACATCCCCAGGATTACTGTCCTTTTTATTTCTCTGTGGTTTTTCTAGTCGTCAACCTCACACTCATGTTCCGTTCGCGTCGCCACGTTTAACCTCATGGCATTTTGTTCTGACTCGGCTCCTTTCTAACTACCTAACTAGGCGGGCAGTCACGCAAAGGAGTTGTTTGTTTTTTATTTCTTTTTGCGACCCCAAGTCTTGTTGGGTGTTGCCGCAGCGCTGCGGCGGCACCAGGGGCCGGGTGTTGAAGTCGTCTAGGCCAGGTGGTGTGTGTTGACTGCCAGGGAGGTAAGGCAGGTGCTGCTTCAGTGTGCACAGCTCCGCTCAGG
>OMKQ01068827.1:3801-20998 GCA_900302335.1 Phycis phycis | reverse complement strand
CGGCTTTGAGTCATCTGTCGGAGCCTCAGTCATTGACGTGTCCCCATCGCCTGGGCAGGAAGTCACTGTTTCTCATTTCTGCAGACCGTGACAAAGTTATACTGGTAATGAAGTCGCCTAATGAAGTCAACTTAGCTCAGTGGGTAGAGCGGGTGAACAGAGCGGGTCCACTGATCGTAGGGTCGGCGGTTCGTTCCCCTCGTTCCCCACTTTGAAACTGTCTGCATGTTCAAGTGTCCTTGAGCAAGACACTGAACCCCAACTTGCTCCCCGGGCGCTGAACCTGGCAGCCCACTGCTCCTATGTATCATAGGATGGGTCAAATGCAGAGAGTAAATTTCCCTGCTGTGGGATGAATAAAGTATAATAATAATAAAAAATAAAATAAAAAAAAAAGAGGGCCGGTGATGTAGTGGGGGATGAGCTGGACACTCTGACGATCGTGGCAGAAAGGAGGATGCTGTCCAGGCTACGGTCTATCTTGGGCAATGCCTCTCACCCTCTCTTTTCCACACTGGCCCAGCAGAGGAGTACCTTCAGCAGAAGACTCCTCACCGAGATGCACCACAGAGCGACACAGGAAATCATTCCTGCCTGTGGCCATCAAACTATACAACATCTCCCTCTGAGAGTCAGCCACCCCCTCTCTTTAAGTAGTCACTATCACCGTAGTAGTCACTTCATAACTATTCACTTTTTATTATTTACAACATAATAATTCACTAAGTGCTTACCGTACATGCTATTTCTTTGTGTATGCTATTCACTTTCTATAGTGTATGCCTAGATTTATGTATATTGTTACATATGTTTATATTATATATTTAGATTTCTACACTGTACTATACTGTTTTTCACTTCTACATTGTCTTTTTCTTTTCCCGGAGTATTGTAACGAATGCAGTTTCCCTCAGGGATCATTAAAGTATTTGTCCGTTCTGTCTGTCTGTCATGTCTATCCACCATGTCTCTGTCACCTCACTCATTGTATCACTCCATCATGGCTCTCGCTCTACCATTGTCACTTTATCTTATTAATTGCCACCATGCATTTCAAATGATGGCTGATGGCATGACAAGGTGTTTTTGTTTGCAGGTATGGCCTTGGGATGATTTACTACAAGCAGGAGAAGTTCAGTCTGGCTGAGATCCACTTCAAGAAGGCATTGAGCATCAACCCTCAGAGTTCTGTGATGCTCTGTCACATTGGAGTGGTATGTTCACCATGCTACGTTGGTGTAACAGCCTCCTGAAGGGAGGTGGTGTAACAGTCTAACATGGTGGTGTTTCTCTTCACGTGAAAGGTCCAGCATGCACTGAAGAAGTCTGACAGTGCTCTGGAGACTCTGAACAGAGCCATCAGCATTGACCCGAAAAACCCACTCTGCAAGTTTCATCGCGCATCTATTCTCTTTGCCAATGACAAGTACAAGGTAACTACATCTATAACAGCCTCTTAAAGTACAAGGTAACTGCATCTATAACAGCCTCTTAAAGTACAAGGTAACAGCCTCTACAAGGTAACTACAAACTAGTGGTATAACCTCCACAATCTCATAGAGATGGGTAAGTTTGGGAAATTTCTCTCACCAGGACTCAGCTTGGTTCTGAGCTGTTGCTCCTGTCTATATGGCAGATCTTGGTGTTGCTTATGATTGTAGGTTTTTGTATGTGGAGTTCGATGTGATTAATGCTGAAAGTGCAGGTGAGTCTTCACCTTGTGTAGAGTGAGCCAGCCTTCACCAGAAAATATTATCACAGGTTTCAAAACAAGAATAAGAGGAACATTTGCTATTGTCATTATACAATTGCTCAAATTATACTGTCGAATGCTATTGTATGGACTACATTCGGCCATGCATATTCGGTGAATGTTCTTCCCAAACACAGAATGGAATTCATTCTCATTCCGCTGTGTGTTATCAGGCCGCTCTGCAGGAGCTGGAAGAACTCAAGCAGATTGTTCCAAAAGAGTCTCTGGTCTATTTCCTCATAGGGAAGGTAAGAGGTGTAGCTTTACATCCAATCCAAACAGTCTGAGAAGGGGAACCGCCCACTGTATGTGATCCACAATGTCTCACTATGGTGTAGGTCTATAAGAAGTTGGGTCAGACCCACCTTGCTCTGATGAACTTCAGCTGGGCGATGGACCTGGACCCCAAAGGCGCCAACAACCAGATCAAAGAAGCCATCGACAAGCGCTATCTGCCTGAAGACGAAGAGCCGGTTACTGAAGACTTTTTATATGACTCTGGTAGGACCCTCTATAATCAACTCAAGAGGTCCCCTTATTTATAATGTAGTTACCCCTTTTATATGTAGACTTACCCTATTATATCTACTCAAGAGGTCCCCTTATTTATAATGTAGTTACCCCTTTTATATGTAGACTTACCCTCTTATATCTACTCAAGAGGTCCCCTTATTTATTATGTAGTTACCCCTTTTACAGGGAGTTACCCTGTATCTACTCAAGATGTCCCCTTATTTATAATGTAGTTACCCCTTTTATATGTAGAGTTACCCTCTTATATCTACTCAAGAGTTACCCCTTTATATCGACTCGAAGCTGTACATGTAGTTTTAACCCCTCTGTGTCTGTCATTCACCACTTCAATTCATTCAACACTTGCAATGTGTCAATCAATTGTTATGAAGGGTTAAAACAGTTCTCAGATATGTATTTCTGAATGTTCTGAATGGCAGATTGTGGGAATTGAACCGCTGGACGACTTGCATGAACTGTACTAGTGACCTGGCAAAGACTAGAACTAACAGCCTTCACTGGATAGGTCTGCAATGTCTCTCCTGTGTGTCAGCAGCAGGAAGTACTTTAATGTCTCTTCCTGTGTGTCAGCAGCAGGAAGTACTTTAATGTCTCTTCCTGTGTGTCAGCAGCAGACGTGGAAGAGAGCAGTATGACGGATGCAGACGACAGCCAATTACACACAGCGGAGAGTGATGATGTTCTCTAGCCCCGCCCCAAGCCCACTCAACCAGCCTCTAGCCCCTCCCTAAGCCCTTTTCAACCAACCACTGCAGTAGCTTAACATGTTGCTTCCTGTCTGTTGCCTGGAAACGGATAAGTCAACATTATAACAGGAAGTAGCAGGGCCTACAGTATGATGTCACCTGCCCTGAATCATTTGACCTGCGTTTGATCCCAACCTCTGAACTCCTCCTGCGATGTGATTGGCTGAACCAGAAGGACAGACTGCTGCTATTCCTGTTTCATCCTTTAGCTCCGCCTCTTTCTCTGCTGTCTGTCAACTTCTTTTTTATTTTATTTTTATCATTTAAATAAAAACCAGTCATGTGGATCTCTTATTGGTCAAGAGTAATTCTTATGACGTTTGAGATAAACATTTACATCAACATTTAGTTTTTGAACATACTTTGATAATAACATCATTTACATTTGAGATAAACGTGTGAAGGACAACATCGCTAGACCAGCTGGAGAAATGCTCCCATCACTGACAGCTTGTTACTGAGTTGGTTGGACGGTTTATTGCAGGCCTCAGATGGATACCAGATTTTTTCTTTTTTTGTCCATGCATTTCATTTGACTCATGTAAAGAGAAGTTAAAAAAAAAACCTTTCCATACAAATTGCCTTCCATCACGTTAAGGCTTATCAAGGTCTGCAGCGAGCATCACAAAATGTCTGGGTATCCTTTATGACTTCAAGCGGGTGGAAATGTCCCTTCTTGGCTATTACATTACATTAGTTACATTACAGCAGCCTTCAGTCACCACAAGGCAGAATTCACCATTTAAAAAAGGGTGAGCGATACGTTTGGGGTTATGGATGTTGTGGGAGTATAGGATACGGGTGGATATACTGGTACTACACTGTACAAGAGACTCCTCACAGCCTGCTTGGTAGGGTTAGGGTTCGGGGTAGTTAGGGTTAGGCCTACTTACTACAGTAGTTTAGAGTCGTCGTCAGGGTGTGCAGGAAGTCAGAAGAATGGCATGGGAATGCAAAAGTTCTCCAAAAAAGAATACCCACTGTGACCCCCAGGGGCTCTGTACTAAAGACTCCTGATGAAGACGTCACTCTGATTGGTTGATGGAAAGTTAATTGTCTAAACTCGGTTGGGCCTCATTGAGGAGCCGGTCCCAGAATTTGGACTCGAGTTCAAGAGGATGGATGATGGTTCTGAATCCTGCACAACATCCATCCTCTACACCCCCCCATAAATAACAATAACAAAAAAACTGCATGCACTTGTATGTTGTACGTCTTGGCACTTTATAATTGCTCTTTGTAACTACACTCCCCATCTTCCGGAAGAGACTCAAGACCCACTTGTTCAGAGTTCACCTGAACCCTGCATAACATCCATCCTCTTAAATAAAAAAAAAACCTCCCCCATGCTCTTATATGTTGTACGTCTTGGCACTTTAATCACTCTTTGTAACTTTGCACTTAGTCAGAGATGTTGTACACTAGCAATGGTTAACCTAGCAAATTGAAATGCTTGAAACTTGTTGTGGTGACTTTCTTACTGTATTAACAGCAATGAAATGTTTCATCTTCTCCTGACAAATGTACTTTTTATAAGTCGCTTTGGATAAAATTGTCTGCTAAATGTAAATGTAAGCTAAGGATCAGTGAAGCGTTTGTCAGAGCTTTGAGTCCTGTACTACTTTTAAGATACCTTTAAAGGAATGTCATGAAGGTAAGTGGCTTTATTTCTCCTTAGTTTGTTCCTACATTAACATAATTTCCCACAGTAGGCCTATATTTACGCAAAGCTGTAAATGACTCCTTTAGAATTAATAATAGTGGATATTCATTTTTATCGATTTCTGTGATTGATGACATGATCACTTTATGACTTGCTACAATCAGTTTGTTACTTTGAAGTTTCCTTTTTATTCTTATTTTTCTGTTCATATTGTCTCTTTTTTTCATTTTATTTTATGTTATATAGCAAAGTTGAGCACACACAAGTAACAAGAATTTCACTGCTGGTAATGATGTACATTGTTATCTAGCACGTGACAATAAACTTGAAACTTGAAACTTGATAAGCACAGCAAACTGATTCTGGGATACAAGTTTATTGGTAATTCAGAAAATCAAGGCTTGGTTGTAATTTACTAAATTACTTCTGCAAATTGTAGTACTATGCGTTCAATTCTTACTAATAGTACTATGAGTTCTACTTCAACTGCTTTCCGTAGCAGTTTGCTCTTTCTGCAGAACTAAAGGAGGACCACTGAGGTGGAGCTCCAGGAGGTGGTGCAGCTCCAGGAGGAGGTGAGGAGGTCAGCTACAGAGTACAGTTGTCTTCAGGGGAGAGTCGACATTTGGCCACTGTCAGGTAAGTCTCCACCTGCAGAAGAAATGGAGGGAAAGCTTCACTATTATCTCTTCAACCATCAGAGGGACGATAGTGTTGATGGATTGATGGACTAGTTAACTAGCTGGCCTCTCCCTCACTGGCACCAACACATCTTCCACAGTTTTAACTATCTATTAATATCTATCAATATCATGTTTCAATATTTTCCTTGTATTCAAAAATATATGCAAAAATGATAACCCTCTTAATATAAAAACACCAAACTAACCCTAACCCTACAAAATCAGGTGTTTGTTTTTGAGTGCATGTTCCAAGCTGTCCTGCATGCCTCATTTTGCCACAAGAGTGCACTGTTAACATTTACATTTACATTTAGGGCATTTAGCAGATGCTTTTATCCAAAGTGACTTACAAAGAGTACATTTGTCATAAGAAGGTGAAAATAAGAAAGTCATCAGAACAAGTTTCAAGCATTTCAATTGCTAGGTTAACCTGTTTTCACCATAAAATTATAATATTGACATTAGTATATTATATAGTGGTATATTTTATTTTATTCTATATATATGTATATATATATATATATAGGGTTAGGGGTTACACATATATTTATGTTATATACTATTGCATATGTATATAATATACTATATATATGTAACTAATTAGGTTTGAGATATATTTAAACCTAACCCCTATACCACTATATGATATACCCACTAGTAATACTAGTATTGTATACCGTTCATTATAACTAGTATATAATATACTACTATATAATATGCTAGTACGTCATATATTTGTGTACTATAGATTATTATGTTATACATATAGTATACAACAGTATATAGTGTACCTTGTGCATGTCCTTCTTGAAGCATGCTAGCATCTCGTAGCTCCCGCGTAGCGAGCTGTCAGCCCCCAGAGCCTGGTAGTAGCCTCCGTAGGGGGACATCATCTCTGCCTCCACCAGGGCTTCACCTGCCACCTGGCTGGTCTACAACACACGTTACAAACCTGTTAGTGTGTGTGTGTTTGTGTGTGTGTGTGTGTGTGTGTGTGTGTGTGTGTGTGTGTACACATGTACGCACTCTGATCAGCAGATGGATGCCAGTCTTCAGTTCAGTTAGTTTTGGTGAGATTTGGTTTCTGAGCACTGAGCCTCCAGGCAGAGACCGGCTGGGGAACTCCCAACACTCGATCAGACGATAGGAGACAGTGAGCAGCTTCAACACCTAGACCAGATCAGACGATAGAAGACAGTGAGCAGCTTCAACACCTAGACCAGATCAGACGATAGGAGACAGTGAGCAGCTTCAACGCCTGGACCAGATCAGACGATAGGAGACAGTGAGCAGCTTAACGCCTAGACCAGATCAGACGATAGGAGACAGTGAGCAGCTTCAACGCCTAGACCAGATCAGATGATAGGAGACAGTGAGCAGCTTCAATGCCTAGACCAGATCAGACGATAGGAGACAGTGAGCAGTAAAGGGAAGTGGATGGTCGGGTCAGTAGGTCAGTAGGTAACTGGATGGTCGGGTCAGTAGGTCAGTAGGTAACTGGATGGTCGGGTCAGTAAGTAACTGGATGGTCGGGTCAGTAGGACACTGGATGGTAGGGTCAGTAAGTAACTGGATGGTAGGGTCAGTAAGTAACTGGATGGTTGGGTCAGTACGTAACTGGATGGTAGGGTCAGTAGGACACTGGATGGTAGGATCAGTAGGTAACTGGATGGTCGGGTCAGTAAGTAACTGGATGGTCGGGTCAGTAGGACACTGCATGGTAGGGTCAGTAAGTAACTGGATGGTAGGGTCAGTAGGACACTGGATGGTCGGGTTAGTAAGTAACTGGATGGTCGGGTCAGTAAGTAACTGGATGGTCGGGTCAGTAAGTAACTGGATGGTAGGGTCAGTAAGTAACTGGATGGTAGGGTCAGTAGGTAACTGGATGGTAGGGTCAGTAGTTTACAGCCAGTGGACTGATGATGTCTTACCGAGCTTCGTTGGGTCTCATGCTTGTCGATGGGACTCCCGATGTCGTCAGAGTTACAGAAATCCGGAAGAAATATTTTCAACTGTCTCTGTTCTTCAGTCTGTAGAGAGCTCTCCTAACACCACACACACACACACACACACGTGCATTGATCTAGATACACATTAACTAGTTCTTACTGAATTATAGCAATAATTATTAACTAACTAGATGAGGCACTCTCATTCTGTGAAGATTTTTACTATACTAACCACTACTAACTATAACCAACTAGGAGATATACTCAACTCAATATAGAAGATATACCACCTATAATCACTTAACTAGAAGATGTACTAACAAGTATATATACTAACTATATCTAAATAGTAGCAGATATACTGCATACTTACTATAACTTACTTGTAGATGTACTAATTATAACCAGTATATATAATATCTATATATTATATATACTAGTAGATATTGTCAGCATATTCAATTAGCAGATATACTAATTAGGGTTAGGGTTAGAACTGTATGAACTAATAGATGTAGTAATTATAACTAACTGACTGACTTGTATATATACTAACTTGAACTAACTCGTAGATATAATAACTATTACTAACTAGTAGACATACTGACAAACTAACTCTAGATTTTGAATAGTTGTATTTGTTACATGTCCAATCATGCAAGTATGTTGACATACTGTACTGACTGGTATGTAAGATAGAAGATTTTCTAACTGGTATTGTATGTGTACTACCACTACTGACTAACTAGTAGCTTTACTAACTAACTCCATACTAACACGTACTGCAAATATACTACAACTAACTATTAGCTTTGTTAACTTGTAGAGGTACTAGATTGTTGGCAAACTAGTACTGTGTGTGTATTTAGTACAAGGTAGTTAAACTAATGAGGTAGTTATACTGACTGATTGTACTTACAAACTCTGAGAAAATTCTCTGGGCCAGCATGTGAAGGTGTTGGACTCGGTTGACAGCGATGGAGAAGAGTCGCTGTGAGTCGATCATAGGATGGCTAAGACTAGCACTTAGCATCACTGCTAGCAACACACACGCTAACACAGACAGTATCTTAGAGACTAGCATCACCGCTAGCAGCACATATTAACACAGACAGTATTTTAGAGACTAGCACTCGTAAATGCACAAAGTATTTAAATACCAGCATGTAAATACATGTACATGTATTTAAATAACGGGATGTTTATGTAAATATTGCATTTAGTGTCTGTATATGCTTGCTGGTGTTTTAATAAAAAATGTAAAGGCAATTTTCTACTTCCGGAACTTAAATGCATGTAAATGTAGTACATCTGATAATAAATACATGTAAATGTAGGACATCTGGTAAATGAAGTAGATGTAGTAACTTTATATACTGATATTCAAAGATACTGACCCATTAAAGCTACAAAATGCAAGATTTGCAAGGTTGTCATGACATTACTAATTGGCTAGACATTGTTATGATAAGGTTAGGGTTAGTTAGCTAACTGGCTAAAACTCGTTTGAACATCATTGATGGGCTAGGTACTTATGACATCACTAGCAGGCTGGAGGTTCTTATGACATCACTAGCGGGTTAGAGGTCTTTGTGACAACTTTAGTAGGTTAGAGGTCTTTGTGACATCACTAATGGGCTAGATGATGCTGCTGTGATTTACCTCTGGTCATAGCTACCGACTTGATCATGTGATGGAGGTCTCAGAGGTCTTGGTGATGTAGGTTGAGGTAATGGAGGTCAAGGTGTTGTAGGTCTTGATGATGGAGGTCTTGGTGATGGAGGTCTAGGTGATGGAGGTCTTGGTGATGGAGGTCTAAGTGATGGAGGTCTTGGTGATGGAGGTAAACCCTTGTTCCCTTCTGTCTGTTTTCTGGAGTATTGTTCAGTCTTTTATATAGTCAAACTTTATGATTAAAGTCATGAGTAGAGAACCATGTAGGCACAGCGTGTGTGTGTGGGGGGGATGTTATTTCAACATCAATATACATTTTAGTCAGGAAGGGTCGTCATATGTTGGGCTGTTTTTCCTCATTTGTCTCATTCAACATTCATCTGTGTTACTGAGCTCACCTCGCTGTGTTATTCAACAGTTTTGTCATGGAGAATCAGAACAACATCTTAACCCTAACAAACAAATTAACTACCACACATATTTTACCATCTCTGTAATAATAACATATATAATAATAACAATAATAACATTAACTACCACCTCTATCATTAACAAACAGGGTTAGCTGGAGATATCTAACATTAACCCTATCTCTATAATGAACTGAAAGATACACTACCATCTTTATCATTACCAGACATTATTATATCAACTAGCAGTTTGTTATTGAGATACATACAATGTTAACTCACATCTCTATCATTAACTAACATATTAAGTACCATCTCTGTCATTAACTACCAGCTTCTTACAATTTGTCTTGCATGTTCTTGCAGACTTGTGTCAAAGTTCTCCAGTCAAGCTCCAAACACCTGGATGTGTTCTTGCTCCACCATTTGATGGAGGATGCCTCTGGCGGTGACTGGTGTGGACTTGGGACACCCAAGTTTCCCAGAATGCATTTCGCAACAACCAGCCATTACCGTGAGGGGCAGAACACAGCTGTTATAATTGTGATGATTTTATGCCATTTTTGACAAATGTTCTAATATCTGTAGTACTAGTAATATGGGTTTACAGTGGTAGTAGTAGGAGTTAACCGCTGTAGTAGTAGGAGTTAACCGCTGTAATAGTAGGAGTTAACCACTGTAGTAGTAGGAGTTGGGCGCCCTCTGTAGACCATTAACTTCTCACACAGCTGACAGGGCTGTCAATCACTTCAAGCAGCTCTCACTGAGTGTTAGGAAGCAGAATAGAGTAACGGTTTCCAGTCCAACCCGTCCATCAGGTGAGGCAATAGCTGTTCCTTCTACAATGTAACAGTAGAAATGTTGACAGTGAGCATGGCGCTTATGTTTAGTTTCAAACTTTCATGGTAAACCTTGTGAGCTGAGTAAGCATGACGCATTAGCCTGCTAGCATAGTTCTGGGTTCATTGGTTTTAATGGAGCAGTATATTGGTCAACATGTTCAGTTTGTAAGCTCAGCATGTTGATGTCAAACACTACTTTACAAAGTAGTGTAAAAGGTGCTTCTGGTTAGGTGTGTGTCAGAGGGGCAGTGTGTGTGAGTGTGTGTGTGTGTGTGTGTGTGTGTGTGTGTGTGTGGTGGTGTGTGTGTGTGGGGGCAGTGTGTGTGAGTGTGTGTGTGTGTGTGTGTGTGTGTGTGTGTGTGTGTGTGTGTGTGTGCCTGTGTATGAGGGTCTGTGTGTGTCTCTCTGTATCTCTGTTTTCAGCCAAGAGAGATCACAGTACCTGATCTCTCATATTTCAGCCACGAGGAGCAGCAAAGCTCACAGCTGTAGAAGACAGGCACGAGAACACAAGCGAGTAGGCAGACACACATGAAGGTTCCCTTTGACTGGAACACAGCGTAGACACAGTAGGAGTCACTGCCTGGAATACACTACAGTCAATCAGAAGGTACGCCTATCACACTACTACCTAACCCTAACCTCTATCACACTATTACTATCTAACCCTACCTGACACTAACTTATCACTCTAAACCAGCAACATGTTGATATATTCAACATTCTTATATCTCTACAGTGGTCAGGGTGTGTGTGTGTGTGTGTGTGTGTGTGTGTGTGTGTGTGTGTGTGTGTGTGTGTGTGTGTGTGTGTGCGTGCGTGCGTGCGTGCGTGCGTGCGTGCGTGCGTGCGTGTGTGTGTGTGTGCGTGTGTGTGCATGTGCGTGCATGCGTGTCATTGGTGGCACCTCTTATCAACAGTATAAGAGGCTGAATGATGGACACACACACCATGGACACACACTTATACGCTAAACACATGGACACACACTTATACACTAAACACATGGGCACCTTAAACACAAATACACACGCAAACACACAAACAGCATAGACACAGGCACACACACACACACACACACACACACACACACACACCATGGACACTCACTGCACCGGCAACAGGTTGATATATAGACAAGCAACATGTTGATATATGGACCAGCAACATTCTTGTATCTCTCAAGGGGTCAGGGTGTGTGTGTGTGTGTGTGTGTGTGTGTGTGTGTGTGTGTGTGTGTGTGTGTGTGTGTCTCTCATTGGTGGCACCTCTTATCAACTGTATAAGAGGCTGAATGAGGCACACACAGACACTCAGGCTGTTTTTCTCTCCCTAACCCTCTCTGTTTATTTTCCTGTATCACTCTTTCTCCTTACATTTACATTACATTTACATTACATTTACATTTAGCAGACACTTTTATCCAAAGCGACCTTCAATAAGTACATTTGTACATTTGTCCTCTTCATCTCTTCCTCTGTGTGTGTCTCTCTCTCTCTCCTATCTCTTCTCTCTGTATCTCTCCTGTCTGTCTCTCTCTCTGTGTCCGTCTCTCTGCCTCTCTGTCGCTCTCTCCCTGTGTGTGCGTGTGTGTTAGGGCACAACAGTTTAGACACAGTCATTTATAAACACATTAAACTAACCTTAACTTATTACTAACCCAAACTTGTTATCACACCTAACTAACCTTAGCTAATCAATACCCTTAACATGTTAACATGTTTAACTAACCGTGACTTATTGATAACCTTAACATAGTTATTAACACATTTAAGTAACTTTAACCTTATTAACACATTTAAAGGCGCAGTGTGTAAGATTGGGGAGGTGAAGCCCCCATCTGTGCCAGTAGGTTCTTCAACATGATGTCATCACCTACGACAACATCCATCAGTGTGTCAAGTGAGGAGGTTCCTTAATATAATATAATAATGTATAAATTGTATTTTGTTATTCTGTAAAATTATATGTTGATTATGAGTCGTCCACTAATCGTAGGGTCGGCGGTTCGATCCCCTCGTTCCCCACTTTAAAACTGTCTGCATGTCCTTGAGCAAGACACTGAACCCCAACTTGCTCCCCGGGCGCTGAACCTGGCAGCCCACTGCTCCTCTGTACCATAGGATGGGTCAAATGAACCTAGCAGTCCACTGCTCCTATGTACCATAGGATGGGTCAAATGCAGAGAGTAAATTTCCCCGCTGTGGGATGAATAAAGTATAAAAAAAAAATTTAAAAAAAGATTAAAAATGAACAACGTGTCCTCTCCAGAGCCATTTGTCCTTCTGGGCTACTGTAGAAACATGGAGGGCCAACATGGCAGCCTCCGTGGAAGAGGACCCGCTCCCTATGTAGATATAAAGAGCTTAATCTAAGGTAACATAAACACGATTCTTATTTTCATGGGATTATACACTTGAAAACTATGAAAACAATCTTATGAATACCATATTCCATTTCTGCCATGTCTGTTCTACACACTGCACCTTTAAAGGAATAATTAATCCTAACAATATACATAAAATCTTCACTCTTCTACAGTTATTATATTACATTGGTGCCCCAGCCATTGAGTGGATCCCCCTGGAGCATTAGTATTATTTTATTATTATTATTATTATTATTATTAGGGTATTAGGTGTGTTGTGTTTCATGTATAAAGTGTATCATTTGCATTAACACAAAGCTCACTGAATCGTGAAATTACTGGCATGCTTCCCTGACCCACTGCCAGCAGAGACATGTCTGTACGTGTTGGGACAGATGCTGAAGTCATACTGAAGTCAAATACACTGATTCAAATTGTCAAAAACACAATTGAACATATATCTTTTTTCATAACTCCAAAAAAAAGAAAGATCAAAGTAAAAAATGCGATATTCGTTATTCATTCGAGTTGTCAAAATACAGACAGAAAATGAAAGTGGTACAAATCCAAACTAGCTGGTTATTCCAGGGTCAAGCCTGAGCAATCGAAACTGAACACAGAGGAACTGAGCAGCACCATTGGTATGTCCACCATGTGGTCAGAGAGGTGAAAAACGGGTGGTTTGGTTTGAGTCTGCTATGTTCAAACTCTGGTCTGAAGGTCTGAAGCAACACAGACAACAGTTCAATTGCTTTAGTCTTGATTGCTTCGGCCTGTCCTGGGAATGCTGCTGCTTCAGTTTACATTTTTATCGATTTCATTTTGTGATCCATATTTTGACTACATTGAGTGAGTTTAGCAGACGCTTTTGTCCAAAGTGACTTACAATAAGTACACAACTTCATCACTATTGCAATTTAAGTCATGAATGTCTAATTTTTGTATATATGCATATATGCAACTTGAATTTTTTTATCTGAATTTGTGGACATGGGTGAAATGAAAAGTAATACATTCAGATTACGTTGTTTTTGAAGTATTATATTTCTGTTTTTGTCGACATTTCCATGTACAAAATTCAATGGCTTGTAAAATTCATCAACATTGTAGCAGTGATTCTCTTCCATCCAACACAATTTAATATTCAGGATGAAATATCAAAGGGTGACTCCCTGGTCTTGTGTATTTTATGCATATATACAAAACTCACTGAAACGCGATATTGTGTCACTGACTTTTTTTTTAGCTTTAGTTAATAAAAATGAGAGTTTGTCATGACTATTAAAATAGCCTACCAGGGGAGTCCTCAGAGGCTGCCAAACCAAAAGTGTTTTGTTGACCCATGCTTACCATTTGCAACATAAACCTGATAAAGAGATTTACTTTGGTAGTGCATTATTCCATGAACTAACCTTAAATCACCAGTGAGCAAGGCAGACGGATTCAACCTTCAACATCAAAAAGCCGAGTGCAAATGCATGAGGGTCTGATGTTTTCAGAGGGTTCAATCAGAATGAGTTTCACCTTTGAAGTGTAAAATAGTGTTTGCATATGAGGAATGCCATAACTGGGTGTATGTCATGTTGCAGTATATATTGATTTCAATAATGTTATCGATGAGATCACATCACCCATATTCTACAAATCTGGCTGCACTAGTTATTAGCACACAGCTCAGAGGGTCAGTGGATCAGTACCACCCCTGACTGGGAGGGGCTCAGTCTTACACATTGCAACTTTAAGACATCATTGTTTCTGAAACATTAAAAGTAGACTATCACTCTTTCGGAGAAAGTTGGTGACACCGTTGTGATACAACTGCACACATCATGTTATCATGATCAGAAGCCAGCTTTATCTGTGTACCGTGGTGCAAGCAGACAGGGACTGGTAGCTCAGTCTGCTATCGAGATTATTGATCACTACATAACAGTGTGATGTAATCACACTTTACATGTCATCACCAATGTGATGACAAAACACCTGATTGGGATTTATTTGTCAAAAGTCCAGCTATTTAAATAAAAGTATAGTCATGCATATGAAGTATAATTAATTGCGTAATACACGTACAATCCCTTTCAAAACTTGTATCGGATGAGTTTTCAAAGTAAAAGTACCTTTGGGGTTCACTCCAGACCCTCCCCCAACCCTAGACCCTACCAATCAGGGCAATGGTTTCTGTTATTCATTTGGGAAATCCATCTTTCCTCGTAATCACAGGTGTGTGAAATGCAGGACTTGTCAATGGTGTAGGGAGGGAGGAGATGAACTCTTACCTACAGCACCTTTAACTAACCTTTAATTAGTTACTTTAACTTATTAACATATTGAACTAACCTGAACCTGTTAAACCATTCAATAACCTTCGGTTATTTCATGAGATGCTGTTTGTTGTGTTTTAAGACAGAGAACATTCTTTGTGCGAGGGTTAACTAGGCTAACACTGGGCTAGGTTAGCCCACCCTAACCCTAGCTAGGGTTTGCTTACCAGAGGGTTAACACTGAATTCAGCAGCCACACTGGTTGTTTGACTTTATTTACTACTAACTGTGTGTGTGTGTTACTGTATTTAGCGTGAGGCTGAAGCCTAATATTTGTGGGAACCGACATCCCACTGAAAGGCGATCCAGGTGGGGGAGGGGGGCACTTAAATAGGGTCATGGGAGAGGAGGAGGAGATGTTTTATTAATATAAAATATTATATGTTGTATTAATATACAATATGATAAATATTATTAATTTCTTCAATATTCCTACTGGTAACCTATGGTGGGGAATACTGAGATATTTAATGAACCATATTTATTTACATTATAACTTGGATAATATGCAACACATCATATATTACTTTCTTATAACTTGTCTATATTTGTAGACAATGATTTATTCCCTCATGTTTCTATGATGAAATAAGATGGTTGAGACGGACGATATAAAATATATGACATACGATTTATGATTTAGCTGATATTAGATGATATCATAAAATAGAAAATATAGTTGATTCTGATTATATAGATAGAGCTGATATAGCAGAAATATATATATATATATATGAGATAGAAATATAGTTTATGGGTGATATTACATGTATATGTTATAGTGATTTCAGATAAATTAGATTGATGGTATGACTGGGGATATAGTTATAGATAATATAGATAATATATGAGAGGAGATAGAATATAGTTATAGAATATAGATATAGTTATAGAGTTATGTGAGAGTCGATAATGATATGGTGTATTTGGGTGATAAAGGTGAGATTGATGATATAAGATAGTGGAGATGGGTGATAACTGTGATTGATGATATTCCTGAATGTTTGATGTTTACAGCCATGCAGCTTGGATCTCATATTTTAAGTCAACAATCTCGGGATACATGTGACTGGTGAAAGGCTTTGATTGCACTATTCAGAGAATGTCATGAAGAGAGGTTGTGATGTCACTAAGAATGCCATGTGACTTGTAGACAGGTTGTGATGTCACTAAGAGTGCCATGTGACTTGTAGACAGGTTGTGATGTCACTAAGAATGTGTTTTGGAGTTTAGAGGAGGGATAGGCTGTGTTCGGTTTTGCTCACTTGTTCCCTAATTCCCTTTGTAATCACTATATAGTAAACTATTTAGGAAACAAGTGTACTATCTCTGTTGGAATAGGCCAGTGGTGGTGAAAACCAATCTGCATGATAGGATATATGGTGGAAATAAGTGCACACCTGTTTCAAAGTGCATTGTAGGAATGTGTACACTTCAAACACTACACACTACGAAATGGTAACATATACTGTATATACTATACATATAGTATATGTAGTATATACTGTGCACTGTGTAGTATATCTAGTGTACTTTATAGGGAACCACAATTGTGCACTATATAGGGAACAAGTGAACCAAGTGTCATGACATAAATCTGTAACATAAACCCTCACTATAAAAACTGTAATAACTTGACTCATTGTACATAATTTAACACATATATTCTTAAATATATATTTATAACAGCTGTCACTTTATTTTACATACTTGTCACTTTACTTTACATACTGTCACTTTACTTTACATACTTCTTATTTATCCTATTTGTATTTCTGTGCTGTTATGTTATTGTTATGTTATGTTTAGCTTTGTCCAAGTTATGTGTACACTGCGAGCCAAGAAAAGCCGGAGTCGAATTCTTTGTATGTGCTACATACTTAGCGAATAAAGATGATTCTGATTCTGATTCTGAAGATCTGAGATATAGGGTGCAGGAGATACAATGTAAGATATAGACTGAGATGTAGAGTTAAGGAGATGGGATGTAGGGGAAAGGTGTTAGAATATAGGATCTGAGATGTAGGCCATAGCCTGTAGAAGATATGAGTGAGGATATAGGATGTAGTGGATGAGAGTTAGGATATAGCATGTTGTGGTTAGGAAGAGCGTGTGTGTGTGTGTGTGTGTGTGTGTGTGTGTGTGTGTGAATGAGCTCGGTCATCGTAGTGTAAATTTACACCAAGCGACAGAACAGCTGCTGCTTCCATGGAAACGCAAGGGTGTGGTTAGGATCTGTCCCCACCCTCAA
>OMKQ01068826.1:0-11838 GCA_900302335.1 Phycis phycis | reverse complement strand
GCTAACTAAAGTGGCATGCTGCAATTAGATTAGACACATAGAGTAAAGTAACTATTATAACTATTCATTCATGGAGGAGAGAGAGAGAGACACAGGTAGAGACACACGCAGAGAAAGAGACAGACAGAGAGGGACACAGAGAGAGAGAGAGAGAGAGAAAGAGAGGGACAGAGAGAGAGAGAGAGAGAAAGAGAGACAGGCCACTCAGTGCACACTGACCTTGGCTACGTCCAGCTCCTCCCAGGTGATGTTGGGCAGCTCGGCGCGGGGCTGAATGAGCACCTGGGGGAAGTAGTTGTTGAAGTGGCCAGTGGCCACCATGTGGAGACACACCAGGATGTTGAACGGCAGCGTGAACACCGGCAGGTCCCAGCGGCTGTTGATGGAGGCCAGGGCGCTGGACACCACCGGGCTGTGGGTGAGGCACCCTCTTGTTTAGCGCCTCTTTTTTCCCGGGCAGACACAACAACCCATGCATGTACTTTGCGCGTCAATGAAAAGGCGCCCTCACCACATCATGGACATGAAGGCGTTGGGCAGCAGCAGCCACCAGTACCAGTCACCCGCCTGGGAGAACACGGCCATCAGCAGCCCCACCAGGATGCCGTTGTAGCCATAGAGCCCCGCGGCTATCGCTCCCCTGCGATCGGGGCGACACAACGTGGTGGGCCGTTAAGTACATGAATGAGGTACGTCGCCTGCCGTGACCCGTGCGTCGTCCTTGTCGCACAAAGGAATAGCTTACGATTCAGAAGCAAGGGGGGGGGAGTGATCTATCACCGAGTCAGCGTGAGCCAGGAATGCACCGCGAGGTGTGACTGGCGCAGTCGTGCGACATTCAAAACACAGAAACCCGTTGAGCAGGATGCGACGTGAGAAGTGGCGATATCATTAACATACACGCAACAGACGCGGCGGCGAAAAAAGCCGGGGGTCCCACCTGCTCTGTCGCAGCAGGAGGGCCGACAGGGTGGCGAACAGCGTGCCCACGAAGCCGTTGAGGGCCAACCAGTAGCTCTCCAAGATGAGGCCCCCAAAAATGATGAGTCCGCTGAGAGGGTTGTTAACGAACATGACCTGGGCTGCCCCCCGCAGGATCCAGTCCAGCAGCTGCAGCAGGATGAACTGTCCTGGAGGGATGGCATTGTTGTTGCTATTCCTTGTATTCTTATTCTTCACACCGAAAAGTGAAATGAATGGAGGCCCAACGACTGAACCTCGAGATTTCATTCAAACTGTATAACCGCTGTGCCATGTATTTTTCATTTTTGTAAACTTTAAATTTTTTGATATTTGCTTTTTAAAAATGCTAATAAACTCTCATAGAGGGTTTGCGTAAGAGTTTGAGTAATTCCTCGTGTGGAATTTCATTTTCTAGTTGATCTCCAGAGCGAGAACATTAAAAACATGACAAGAACAACAACAAAGACGAGGAGAATATATGTGGAAGCAATATCCAAAACGTAAGGGATATGACTGATATTGAAAGCCCTTCCATCTCCATTTACATTTACATTTAGGGCATTTAGCAGATGCTTTTATCCAAAGCGACTTACAAAAAGTACATTTGTCAGAAGAAGGTGAAACATTTCATTGCTGCTAATACAGTAAGAAAGTCACCAGAGCAAGTTTCAAGCATTTCAATAACTAGGTTAACCATTGCTAGTGTACAACATCTCTGGCTCTGCCATTTTGCCGCTAAACACGTGAAAATGGCTCATTTGATTGGCTCCTGTTGACGCATGTCATCTTACTTTCCATCCACTTTGCGAAGACACTCATATCCCCGGTGAAATAGGAGACCACTTTGACGAAGCGGCGACATCTGGTCTTCAGGGACGCGGTGCGCGGCGCGGCCGCCTTGGAGTCGCCCCCCTCGGCGGGGCCGCGCTGCTCTGCCGGCGCTTCGACGGGGTTGGCCATTAGGGGCTGGAGCTCCTGCTGGGGGAACGCACGAGTGGATTCCTTCAATGTCAAGAAATGTGGGGGGTCAAAACTCGCCCACACTGAGAGACTTGTTTTGGCAAAGGTCTGCAGGCGCTTGTGTTATAATATATATATATATATAGATAGTATGTACCGGCAATGTTATATTTGATATGATGTTATATAGTAAGGCAAGGTTTGCAAGCGTAAAGTATCAACCCCGTTGAAGCGTCGGTACTTACAGTCAGCGCAGTGCTGAGAGACTGGGTGCCAGGAAGAGAGCAGAGGGTCTTTCTTGGAGAGTCCTTGGGAGACGAACAACGATGGATGGAAAAAAAAAATTAAAAACTGGTCAAAACAGTGGCAAAGACGAGAGGATTGCTCTAGATATTAGATATCACGCGTCGAAATCAGAGCTAGATTGAACCAAGCTACTTTGTCAGGAGACGAATTTATATTTAATAATCTTAAAATCATATATAAGAAAATTACTCTAGTTGTAGATACTGCGGTTTGCCTTCCTAGGGCAGCGTGGTGTTGCCTAATTGGATTTCTTGGAGGTGGTTTGTAAAATGTCCTTACCTCTGTGCTGAGTGTTCCAGGCATGTGTGTGCAGCTGCTGCACAACGCTGTAGGACGCCCGCGACTCCACGCAGCGACAAGAGAACATGGTTTTAATACAGCAGAGGAAACTCCACCTGCATTCCATCCCCGCTGCACGTTATCTCCACTGAACACAAGTCTGCTCTTCCGTCTCCAGAATGGGGTTGTGTTTTTTCCGATTTGTTCTTCTCAACCCCTATCCTTGATCACGTAGATTGGGATCAAGTGTCTCAGAATTACGGACAGGAATTCCTCAGACAGTGGACTCAGCATGCAACTTCAGCATGCATTACTCACAGCTCAACAGGGCCTGGTTCCCACTTTAGAAAAACCTTCTGTTTTCACCACCATGTCACCGATAAATCCATGGTCTGACATTTTTTTGATTGTTCTACCAAAAACATTGTCACTGTGACATAAAAAGAAAAATAATCACTAATTAAAAAATGTGTGTAACACATACAAGTAAAAAATAAGTGATGCGTTAAAGCCAGGGAATAGATGGACTGAAGAACAAGAAGAAGAAGAACAAGAAGAACCCACTGAGCAGGGATTAACCATTAGGGTAACTGGTCACTTGCCCAGGGGCACAGGACATCTAATGGGCCCTAATATGTTAGTTTGATCACGTTATAAACGCAGTCCTTACTTTCCTTATTGTATGCACTTTTTTGCAACCCGTTCGATCAAAATATTCCGTTAAATCACGTCAAAAATCACGTGTTCGCCTGCCGTCAACTCCACGCGGACCTGCAAGCGAGGACGAGAGTCACGTGACGTGACGCGCTGGAGGAGAGCGTTCTGTCGGGAGAAGCAGTGTAGTAAGATGAAGAAGCAATTAAGCGGGAGCGCTAAAAGAAAATTGAAAAGAGAAAAGGATTTGAAGTTCTTAACAATGCCCGTCTCTAATTGTGAGGGTGAGAGGTCATTTTCTGTTCTAAAATGAGTTAAAAATGCGTTAAGGACCACAATGTCACAGACAAGACTTTCTGAACTTTCTTTGTTGGCCATAGAACATGAAGTTGTTGAAGGGATGGATTTTGATGATATTGTGCACCAGTTTGCATATTTAAAGAATATGGCCTTCCTTTATAGAAGGAAGGCCACTGAGTAATCTGCTGTTCGAAATAACTTAGAAAGAATTAATCTTTGATTTAATGTTCATTTAATGTTTTGTTTGAGTTAATAACATGTGTGTTAATATGAGAAAATAATTAATATATGCGTGTATATGAATTCATATAATATATATGTGTGTACATGAATTAACGTGTGTTCATGTGAGAAGATTATGAATATATCTGTGTTAATGTGAGATGTTTTAAAAGCAAAGATAGGCCATTAGGCCTAATAACTAAATTGTTTGTGTATTCATGAGTTCAGTCTTGAAAGGAGTGTAGTGTACGCTCCATTGTTCATTCTATGTAATGTGTCTGCATCGTTGTGAGGGATGAGGCCCGAGGGCAACATAGGTCAAAGGTTAAGAGAAGCCAGATGTTTGGATGACGACCTTAGCCTCAGGTGGTGTCTAGGCCAGGCACCTTAACTCCAGCTCCTAGACTCTAGGAGCTTATCTGAAATGTGGTATTTGCACTGTGCATCAGGAGAAGGCTGGCAGAGTGTTCTCAGAATTTGACCGCAGAGGCTCTCTCAAGATTCGGACCTTTTTGACACTGTTCTACTTTGTAATGAACCCTTTTAATATACAAGTGGGACGTGTCAGCGGTGGTTTCTCCTTTTCCTCAACACATCAAGATACTACAGGAGGCCAGTTGTAAGGCCCATTTGTTGAAATAAAATAATAAGAATATATAGTAGTGCATCAACATCAAATGTTGAATTGTGAAACGATAAACATGATCTTGACTTTGAACTGCATGCAACAGTGTAGCCAATGGTTTACTTTTACTCAATACACACTAATTGCCTGCTTCATGGCTGGTGATAATTTCACATTTTAGAATAATCTCTGGTTTTGAATTAAGGATTAAGGAGCTGTCTGCTTTATTACACTGTTGCAGTCAAAATATAATTGATTGGCTACATATTAAAACATTTAATAAGTACTCTGTAGCCACCAAGTTCTGTGAAAGATTCATTGTAAAAAGTTACGTTAAACATTTGTGCATCTATTTTGTCTCTTGAATGCATGCACTTTATGCTGAGGCTATTGTACATACTGTACATACATCTCCACTGAGTCACGCAGAAGCCTGATAGTATAGAAGTATAGGCTATATGCTCTTGATGATAGCGACTTTGCGATTGGGGGGTGGGGGGCTTGAGTCTTGTTGCCCAGGGCACAAGACATTGTTAATCCAGCCCTGCCACTGAGCTATGCCACCCCACAAAAGTAACCAACCTGGAGAGATGATGAGGTGAGCAAGAAAGCACCTCCTCACATGCATGTGAACATGTCAAGGAATTCTTCAAACGGAGATGTTTTATGCTGACAAGCAAAGCAAAACAGGGAAGGTCGGTATGTATGACAGAAAGGTGCACGACAGTGTGGTTGTTGGGGAGATCGAAGGAGGCGACGCACTTCAACAATGATCTGTGTGACTTGTGTGTGATTGATGGCTGGTTTAAGCAGCCTAATCTGACTGGTTTGGCCCACATGAACAACCACCTTCCCACTCACACTGTCAACTCTTAACACTGGACTGTGTTATCACCTTGGGGTCAAACATTCATTGCGCTCACCAAATGGGATGCCGATACTGTACTGCTCTACCGAACTATATACTGTATCCATTGTACATATAGGGACATATATTTATCTTTACATTTACATTTACATTTACATTTACATTTCGGGCATTTAGCAGACGCTTTTATCCAAAGCGACTTACAAAGAGTACATAACATACAAGAGTACAATACATAAAGTGCCAAGACGTACATAACTTCAATTTCAACATAATTTAAGATTGAACACTTTTTAAAAATTATTGTTATTATTATGAGGCATGTTATTTATTTTTGACCATACTTTATACTCCGACTGGTTTATGAGCAGCAGCGGTCAAATGGCACATGCAGGCATGCCGGCCAGAACGGAGTTGCAGCAGTCCAGGCGCGAGATGACAAGAGCCTGGAGCTGCCTTCCCTGGAAGGAAGTGCAGCTCAGCCTTGTCCAGATGGAGCTGGAGGTGGTGGGCCGACATCTCCCAGTGGATGTTGGCCCACCACCTCAAACTCAATCTAATCGTGACTGGACATTAACCATTTTTGTTCTTCAGATAGTGTCTCTTAATCAACCACACTCTGCATATGTATGTTCTTTGCTTTTTTGTTTTGCTTTGATTTGCTTCATTTTCTCATTTGAATTAGGCTATGCAATGGACCTCCAACACCATTGTGACGACCCCACCAGCCCACTAGGGGCCTCTGTGTTCTCTGCTTTTCCCTCTCTGCAGGTTCAAGGTCATGAATCAGGGTCATCTTCCTGATGACACACCTGGGCTGGGGTGTGGTCTATATAAGGCTCTCCACCTGGCAGATCTCCCTCTTTTTGCCTTTGCCTCTGCAGCCACTGTTTGGTTGTGTTTGTTTGACACACACTCACACACATTCTTACACCACTGATTACTGACATTTATGTACATTTTGGCTTTTGTTAATATTTTGAGTTGGAATAAATGCTTGGTAATTTCACTCTATAGTCTGGTCTCCCATCTTTGCCACAGTTAAGAGCCGGGCTGTGACAAATGGGGGCTCGTCAGTTTTCTTGTTGACCTGGGTTGTATTATTGTAGTTGGTAAGATCTGCTAGGTGTGAATGAAATGGGCTTTGTGACTTCAGTGAGCGATTGTAGCCTGTTGAGTTCAGTGATTTGTGAATGACTTCACGTTCTGTTGACGCGGGAGACTTGAACTAGAGTGGTAAGTAAGCAAGCCATTTTGGTTTGGTTAATGTAAGTGGCTGTATCAGGAGGAAATTGTGCTGCATGTAGTGTTTTCTGTGCTCTGTCCCATGTGTGATCATGAAAGTGCTGTGGTTTTGTCCCTGATAGGCTGAAGAGCAACTTCCCTTGGGAGATTGCTGGGGGGTTTTTGTAGTGTGGTGTTAAATGTGGTTGGAGCAGTAGTCTCGGGGGCACGTCCGAAGCTGCTGGGGGGGTCGCCATCCACTGGTTGCTCCACCGGGCTTGCGGGTTTCAGTGCGTAAATACCCACTGCAAAAACACCTGAAGACTAGGGGGGAGTTAGCTAGTTTTGATTAGGCAGTTAGAGGGACAGGACCACGGTGAAGTTTTGGCTATGGTGAGTGTAGTGTGCTGTAGGGGTTGAACTTGTGGTGTTACGTCTGGTAATTAATACTGTTGGGTAAGTGAAGCTGAGTGATGGCTAGTGTGGAGGATTTCTTGAGAGCTCCGTCAGAGGAGTTGTTGGAGCGCTGCTCACGGGAACAGTTAGTGAAGATTGCCGAGTATTATGAATTGGATGTTGGAGATAAAAGAATGAAGGAGAACATTAAGGCAATTGTGAAAGCTAATCTGTTTGAAAAAGGGGTTGTCAGACCTAAGTCGCATGTTGCTGGTGCCGGACTGGATGTTTCAGATGCGTCTTTGAGTGAAGCTGGGTTGACGTTTGAGCAGAGGAGAGAGTTGCTTTTGCTGGAAACGGAACGAGAGCGAGCGAGATCTGAACGGGAGAAATTAGTTTTGGAGATGAAGCGACTTGAGTTGGAGGAGCGTAGGCTGAGTTTGAGTGGACCTGCGACAGGTGCAAGTTCTTCTCCTGGGGTCTCTGGGGTATTTGATGTTGTGGGTAACTTGCGGTTGGTTCCTCAGTTCTGTGAGCGGGACCCAGACATTTTTTTTTCACTCTTCGAGCGTGTGGCCGAAAGTAGGGGGTGGTCCGACTCTGATCGCACGTTACTTTTGCAATGTGTACTGACTGGTAAAGCACAAGAAGCGTACTCTGCTCTAACTATAGATGAGAGTAGAGTATATGCGACAGTTAAAGCTGCAGTGTTGCGCTCATATGAGCTCGTACCTGAGGCGTATAGGCAGAAGTTCCGAACATGGGAGAAGTCGAGTAGGCAGACACATGTTGAGTTTGCCAGGGAGCTGTGTACTCATTTTAGTCGCTGGTGTTCTGCTGTGAAGGTGGATACTTATGATGCTCTATGTGACCTGATTGTTTTGGAACAATTTAAAAACTCTGTTCCTAGTCATATTGCTGTTTATATCAGTGAGCATCAAGTGAAGACTGCTGCAGAAGCCGCCACCCTAACAGATGAGTATGTACTCACACACAGGAGTGAACGTGAGTATAGCGCTAGAGATGAGAGGAGCGATGCCGGGTTGCTCCGTACTGTAAATAAGTGGGAGGAAAAACATTATCCTAGCCTGAGTAAACCAGGGCGTTCTGTGCAGGGTCGAGGGCCATTTGACTCAGGGAAGATATGCAACTTCTGCAAAGGCAGGGGGCATTGGAAGGCTGACTGTCCCAAAGCTAGGCGTCGGAGGGAAGAAGTACAGGTTAAGCCTGTTGCGTGTGCTACCTCTGTTCCACATGTCGGGCCTATTTCTTGTCAGCAGGTGGAGGCTGAAGTGAAGGACAGTTCGAAGGAGTCGTTCTCTGTGTTTGTGTCTGATGGTCGTGTGTCTTTGGTGGGCAGTGACAGTTCTGTACCTGTAAAAATCCTGAGGGATACTGCTGCTTTTAATTCATACATTGTGAGTTCAGTGTTGCCATTTTCTCAGGAATCTGATACAGGAGATTATGTCCTCATGCGAGACATGAGTCTGACAGTGTCACCTGTTCCATTGCACAAATTTGTGTTGAACTGTGGTTTGGTCCAGGGTGAGGTTTCTATGGGGGTACGTCCTGCGTTGCCTATTGATGGCATAGATATCATTCTAGGGAATGATCTGGCAGGCAGTTGTGTGTGGGCTGAGGGTTCACCACCGCCAATTGTGACTTCTTCACCCTTGGTTACAGGAGAGCCGGATGAAAGTGTTCAAGGGTTTCCTGGGGTGTTTACAGCTTGTGCAGTGACGCGGGCTATGTCCAATGCTGAAGGGGGCCTTGACCAAATTAAAACAGGCGACGAGGGGACATTTCCGGTGTCCTTTCCTGATTCTCTTTTGTCTGTTTCTCGCAGTGACTTAATAGCAGAACAGAGAGCAGATTCTTCTTTGACTTCACTGTATGACAGAGTTTTCACTGTTGCCGAAGGGAGGAGCATTGCTAATGGTTACTTAGTGCAGGATGGATTGTTGGTGAGGAAGTGGATGCCACATGGTGACAATTTTGTTGGCAATCCAGTGTTACAGGTTGTTGTCCCTTCTAAATTTCGCACTGAGGTTCTGAAGGCCTCCCATGATCACTGTGGGCATTTGGGAGTGCGTAAAACATATGCATACATCTTGCGTTATTTTTTCTGGCCTCGTGTGAAGAGGGATGTGTCCAGCTACATCAGAACATGTTCTACATGTCAGCTAACTGGAAAACCAAATCAGGGAATTAAGCCAGCTCCACTGTACCCTATTCCAGCAATTGCACAACCCTTTGAGCATCTGATTGTAGACTGTGTGGGCCCTCTACCTTGTTCTAAATCAGGGTGTAAATACTTACTGACCATCATGTGTCAAAGTACAAGGTACCCGGCTGCATATCCACTGCGTAGCATTACTGCTAAGTCGGTGGTAAAGGCGCTGACGCAGTTTATCTCCATTTTCGGCATACCAAAAGTAATACAGAGTGACCAAGGCACAAATTTTTCTTCTCGGTTGTTTGCTCAAGTGTTAAAGCAGTTAAGGGTTAAACATAACCAGGCTTCCGCATACCATGCTCAGAGTCAAGGGGCCCTGGAAAGATTTCATCAGACTCTGAAGTCTCTGTTGCGTGGGTATTGCGTTGAGTTGAACCAGGACTGGGAGGAGGGGCTTCCGTGGTTGCTGCTAGCCGCTAGGGAGGTGGCGCAAGAGAGCACGGGTTTCAGCCCTAACGAACTTGTTTTTGGGCACACGGTGCGTGGGCCGTTAACTTTGTTGCATGATCCTGTTGCAAAACCAGAACCACCAGTAAATTTGATTGACTATATTAATGGTTTTCGACATCGTTTGTATGCAGCAGGGGAGTTGGCTAAGGAGAAGTTGGCCTCTGCACAGGTAAAAATGAAGCGTCTGTATGACCGAAAAGCTGAGCAGCATCACTTCAGTCCTGGTGACCGCGTGCTAGCCTTGTTGCCTATTGTGACTTCTCCATTTCAAGCAAAATTCACTGGTCCTTTCACAGTGTTGCAGCAGGTTTCAGAGCATAACTATATATTGTCAACGCCTAAACGTAGGAAATCAACTCAACTTTGCCATGTCAATCTGCTAAAACCCTACTTTGAGCGTGCGCCACCGGTTTCTGATTCCAGTGGCAAGGAACAGGACCGGTCGGTTAGGTCAGTTTCAGTGGTTGCCACGGTGGGAAACACTTCTCCACAGCATTTGGCTGTGCAGGAGGATGATGGAGTTACCCCACCAGATGAGAGTTTGCTACGTGGCCGGTTGAAAAACTCTGAGACACTGTGCAACCTTGAGACTTTGCTTGGTCATCTGTCAGTTGAGAGGCGTGCTGAGTTGTCTACATTGATTACAAGTTATCCAGGGCTGTTTGGTGATACACCGACCCAAACACATTTGATTGAACATGATATTGATGTAGATGACGCACAGCCTATCCGCCAGCGTTTTTATCGGGTGTCTGAGGAAAAACGTAAGGCGATGGAGTTGGAAATAAAGTATATGCTTGAGAATGGTATTGCAGAGCCCTCGTCGTCTAGTTGGGCGTCCCCTTGCTTGTTGGTGGATAAGTCTGATAAGAGTCCTCGGTTTTGTACAGACTATCGGAAAGTAAACGGGGTTACCAAGCCTGATGCATACCCACTGCCACGCATTGAAGATTGTGTGGATCAGGTTGGTTCAGCTCAGTATGTCAGCAAATTTGATTTGCTGAAAGGTTACTGGCAGGTACCGCTGTCAAAACGAGCAAAGGAGATTTCTGCTTTTATAACACCCTCTGGCTTGTTTTCTTACAACGTGATGAGTTTTGGACTGCGGAATGCACCTGCAACGTTTCAGCGCTTAATGAATATTGTTGTGTCTGGGCTGGAAGGATGTGCTGTTTACTTGGATGACGTTGTGGTTTATAGCAATACCTGGGAGGAGCATTTGATTCGGATCAGAAAGTTGTTTGAACGTCTGCGTGAAGCACGTCTTACAGTAAATTTGGCAAAGTGTGAGTTTGCTAAGGCTACTGTCACCTACCTTGGTAAAGTAGTGGGTCAGGGGAAAGTGCGGCCAGTGCAAGAGAAAGTGTCTGCTATAGCAAAGTATCCTGTGCCTGCCAACAAAAAGGAACTGCAACGTTTTCTGGGACTGGTGGGCTATTACCGCAGTTTCTGCAAAAACTTCTCAACTGTGGTAGCCCCTTTAACAGATTTGTTAAAAGGAAAAGCTAAGTATGTCTGGTCGTTGTCCTGTCAGCAAGCTTTTGAGAACATTAAATCTGTTTTGTGCTCTCCTCCCGTTCTAGCTGCTCCGCGAATGGACCAACCTTTCATACTACATGTAGACGCAAGCGACGTGGGTGCAGGTGCTGTATTGTCTCAGAGTGATGATAGTGGAGTCGAACGACCTGTGACTTTTTACTCCAAGAAATTTAATTCCTTTCAGATGAACTATTCTGTCATTGAGAAGGAAACATTAGCACTCATTTGGGCGTTACAGCATTTTGAAGTATACATTGATTCTGGTAGCATCCCTTTGGTGGTTTACACGGACCACAATCCGATCACCTTTTTGCACTCTCTACATTGCCCAAACCGTAGATTGATGAGATGGGTTTTGTTCCTGCAGTCATACTGTCTGGATATCCGCCACATAAAAGGCTCTAGAAATGTTGTGGCAGATGCTTTGTCGAGAGCACCTCGCTCTTAGAGTTACCTGTAATGTTTAATTTTTCTGGTCTCCTGTCTCTTTGCTGTTGCTCTTAAATTGCTTCTCCAGGCGCCGGAGTTGCTGGGTCACAGTGGGGTTTGCTTGGTGGCCAGGGATGTTCTACTAATCGGGTCGGTATTATGCAAACAGTTGACTGAGAGTGTATTTAAGAAATCGTTGAACTGAATTATTTGAGGACGGTTTTGTATTGTTCTTTGTAAGATTCTTTGTAAATATTTGGATAAAAATGAGGGATATTTCTGAAAAAAATATTGCATTTGTTCTATATAGTGGTTCTGAGTAGATCACTTAGTTAAATTTTGTGTAGTTGTGGCTGACCGGCATTCCTGGTGGGAATCCCGTTTTAA
>OMKQ01068816.1:0-14796 GCA_900302335.1 Phycis phycis | reverse complement strand
GTTTGTCGTCTCTGATTGAATTCATCTCCTCTGCACTTATTTATTACAGATCTCAATTAATCACTGTGCTTCAAACAAAGAAAGGCTACAGGCGTCTCGTGTGTGCAGTTGCATTACTGCCTTGTGCTGTGCACTCATCAATCTGCTCCTGTTGAAGCATTCCACCAAAGATGCTGTATACGTTTTATGTTCCCTCCACTGGCGTTGATGTAAAAATCCTCTCTGTTGTTCATGTGATGTGAGCCTCTGCACATGTATTGTGGAATCACACACATACATACTAAAAGCTGGTAATAGGACAATACAAAAAAAAAAAAGATATACACTGCACCGGAACACTTTTAAGATGTACCCTTTGAATTCAGGGCTTTGAAGTCACAATTGGAAATGGCGCCTGTGTACAGCTCTTTTGTGCATGAATCACTTTTATAGAGCCGCCAGGCTTGCCAAAAGGCTTACATAATACCAAGGAGGAAAAAAGAACATGGTATTAAAAACAATGGTTCACTGTCCATCCAAAGACAATTTAAATGATTAGAAATAAAGTGTAAATGTTGTCGAGTGCGCGTGACCTCAAATTAACGATAGATTAGTGATCACGATAGAGATTGGATTATGACTGGTTGGTTAGGCTAGCATTGTAAATTGGCCTAGATTCCAGAAAGATGTTTAGAACAAACACAAAACAAGCTGCCAAAATTGTCCACGATATTTGAAAGCATAGGAATTGGCCTTGGAACTCTTTGGTGACTGAACAATATGGCACACAGACATTAGACATGGTTTAGGTACGCGCAATTGCAAAAGTGTGAAAACAACAAAACATTTCATGAACATATAACTAAAGGAAACTTAAATCTTCAAAATGAATCTGGCCGATTGTTTTGGCTTTTGTGTGGTCTTTTTGTCAGTGTTCACGGGTTCCTAAACACCCCCAAAACCAAATGGGAACGAGTTGATAAATCTGCCAAAGGGACAAGAAATGGGCCACCAGATCTTTTTAATGAGAACTCCCATCATGATAAATAGTCCATCTTGGCCCGGTTCTTTGGATGGCAGGACCCAGACCAGCGTGGGAACCTTCTCCCAGAACAAGGACACCCATGACGACGAGACATGCTGGACCTGGCAGTCTTTAGAAATAATATTTGCTTCCATTCATTCCAAACTGACGTAGTTTAGCCTCCAACTCAACCAATGGCAATGCTGTATTATGAGGTATATTAAATCAAAAGTTATCTATTTCAAGAGAAGTGGTTGTTCAAACTCTCAGCATAATGCAATCATCATGGTATCATGGTGGATCATGGTATTTAAAAAAAAAAATATATATATATATATCTCCATACCTTATCTGTTTCATACCGGAATCAAAAAGGGCATACATAGATAAATATACATAGAGAATCCTTTCACTTTTTTTTTACATGGTAATGAGCATGGTGTTGGTCCTGGGCCAAAAGTACCTCCACAGGTAGCTCGCAGCATGATACATTTTGGGAACACCTGTCTTGGTGGGTCTCTGTTATTTATCCCTCCTCCCCTTATCCGTCACATGCTGCATGCGCATCATGGCGAGAGTTCCAAGATGTTCAAGAAAGATTGACAGGACTTTGGCAGGACTTGAGGTCATCCAAATCCCGACCCACCTCTGTCCTGTTACCGTAGTGATGGACGGTTCGGCCTCTCCCTGTCTGGGTGCCAGGGTCCTAGCAAGAGCACGAAGACCTGTCTGTTTAAATTTAAATTGCATCTGTACCAACAAACTAATTGAATGAAGGTTACGTCAAGGTTACTTGCCCTGAGCAACAATTTCCAAGATTGTTTGTTATTCCACTGTTATATTGGGCTTTTTTTTTAACCTAAGATATTTTTGGGTGTTTTGATGATTATTCTTTGGTTAAATAGGTGCTTATCTTCCTACATTTTTTGGCTCAAAATTATTGCGATTTAATTTGAAGCCCCCTCCGCACAGTCAACTATGAATGACCTCTTCAGTTACAATGTGTTTGTCCTCTGCCCCAGGAGAATCTAAATAATAGTGAATTTGATCATGCAGATGCTAGAGCACGTCCAATGGCTTTCTGAAGATGACTTCAGCGATGTGGAACATTCATTGAACGCTCATAAAATGCAAAGACCCAAGGTCAGAAACACCTTTTTTTTAATGAAATGACTGTCACAACATTTCCCCATGCATTCCTTCCATCATTTGGTGACACTGAATCATAAGATCAGCATCATCATTAACCCGACTAATTGTCTGCCCTCTAGTGGCCCTCCTTTATTTGTTTGTGACCTATATATCCTTCTGTGTTTTATAACCTGCTGTTGGCTCATTGCATCTCTTACAAAACCACTGTCTCTGGATTATATTCAAGGGTGCTGTAGGTAACACTTAAGAGCTATTATGTGTGAGTGTGGTTTGTTCGAAATGAGAGCCACCTGTCACCCATTAGTGAATGAAATGCACTGTGAGAAACTTCAGATGTACCTCCAAACTTAAGTAAGTCATAGTAATGGTGCATCTGTGTTGAGGGCTTGCTGCAGCGTGGGAAAGACGACGGCATCTACTGGTTCACATAACCACCGTAGGTCTCAGTAATGGGCTTAAGCGTACCTCCTAAGTAAATCATAGTACAGCAATTCAGAATTTATTTGTCCTTCAGGGCGGTCAATAAGGTCAGCTGGCGTCATCCTCATTGCCTTCTTGCTTGTGAAAGTCTATTTTTAGTTGTGGTAAAACAATTATGCAGCTAAATTGGTCAAGGGCATTATTATCACAGGTGCAGTCTCCAGGGTCTTCACAGGCCCTCAAATTGGCAAGAAAACGAAACCTTCAATTAACGTAATATTCTGGACGCACTGATTATTGTGTGCCAGTCGTGTGACATTTTTTCACAGCATTTCCTCTCTCTCTCTCTCTCTCTCTCTCACTCTCTCTCTCTCTCTTTATTAGTCTTTTTCTTATAATATTTTCTGGATTTAAGGCAGTTTAGTCGTTGCTGACAGTGATTTGGTCATACATGGCTGACTTTCTTTATCGTCTGGTTATTAACCTTTGACCTCTTTCTCAGGGGTGTCATGGACGGGCAGAACCTCGTCAAATATGAATAACATTTTTCCTATTCACGCTACCAGCATGCTAGGAGCTTATTCATGTTGATTAATGAGATTGTGTCTGCACGGTGTAAGTCCTTGATAAATGTGCCTCTCGCCTAGTGTACGAGCCGAGAGATAACGGGACAAGAAACGTGGAGTTTCATAGTTGACTTGTCTTTGCTGTGGTGATCTTGTTAGTAATGGTTTCTATAGACTTGACCTGATCTAGAATCTAGAGTCGAAGGTTCAGATTCCAAGAAGTCCATATTCTCCCCTCTTGCTCACGTTCTCTGCTGAGACACTGTGTTTGTGGAAGAGAATATTTTTGCATGTTTCCTCCGCTTTGGGAAAACCATTTTGGTAGGGTTGCAAATACAACAATTTGTCATAGTTTATTCATGTAGCGATTATTTTTAGAATTATCAGTGAAATACAGTCTATAAAATGTAATAAATAATAAAGATTAAACATCATCAAAATTCATCAAATTAAATTAGGTAAATCTTCTGTTGCTCGACCAGTTGATTAATCAACTCATCGCTGCGGCCCTAGTTTACACCATCGGAGAATTCCAACAACATGAATGCCTGAGGGCGGTCTGTTGCCCCATCAAGAGCTTGTCAGTCAGGATCACACAGAAGAAGTGATCCAACAAGTCATGAAAGATTCAAATGACTCTCCCCTCCCAAGTCAAAACCAAACACTTGTCACTCAAAGCAAAGCGATCGAGCCATTGTGTCACCACGTTACAGAATAACACGCTAAACTGCTGTTACACAAAAACTTGTTGTGTTGTGTTGTTCTGCAACACTGACTCTGAGAACATTCGCTGGTACAACCAAGCAAACGGATGCCGTCAAATCTCCTCAGACAACTCTCCGTACATCTGAAAACGTAAAACTTTTGTTTTGTGCCCTTTCATGTCTTGCCTTATTTATGCCTGTACGTCTCCTGATCTGCTGAGACAGAAATGTATTAATCATCTCCGCCAACTACAGGGGGGAAGGGTGCACATCTGTCTTGTCACACTGCGACGGAGTCTGCCTTTGGGTCCGCGGGAGCCTTCGCAAAGCATCCTGCGCTACTTCTCTGAGCTCAGCTTGACTGATCCAGCAGCCCGTTGCCCTCGCTCATTTCACGCGGAGACATGATAAAGCATGGCTAAATGGCATCGCAACCAGCACACGCCTGTTAAAAAGAAACTAGTCAGTGAAAACTGGGCAGGTTTAATGGTTTCTTGGTTTATAGATCAGTAACATTTACTTTAATGGGAAGTCCCATTCAACATTAGCATAAACCTCCCCTGACAACTTTGACGGCATTGTCCGTCTTGTGGTAATGAAGTGGTGTGAGTTATCTGCGTTGTGGTTTTCATAGGCGCTTCAGGGAAAAGGCTGGATTTTAGCCCCCATGCCTTAATGGCTGGTGAGACACCATATCTCGGTGTAGCAGACCTCAGACGTCTATGTGTTGTTGCTATTTTTGTGGCCAACACTGCATTTTGAAATGCATGGTCTCTGGAGTACATTATTCATTAGTTGCTTTTTTTTTTTTTTTTCTATTACCCTATCAGCCTGGAGGTCGTATTCTCTGAGAAGTTAATTACCTTTTTTAGATTGATTATAATTGCTTATGGGTTTGAATGTAAGGCTTTTGGAGCCAGTGGTGTTGTTGTTCTGCTGTTGTTAATGTCAGAAATTGACAGCAATCTTTTCTACCATAGAGTCAAGCCTCGTGCTTGACCCATAGCCGATGTTGTCAATGTTTCTCGGTTCAAACCCCAATTTAAAGTCCACCCCTAAGCACTACCCCTAAGCACCTTCAGTAAGAATCCCTGGGCAGTCTTCAGCAAGAAGCCCAAACCCCTGTCTGCTCTTTAATTACATGGGGACATTTGCTTTGCATAATAGTGTCTGATGAATTTAGAAAAATATATTTTAATTGTGATAGCCCTTTATCTGAGCAAATTTGTGCTCATCACACATCAAAAAAAGTTTTGATGTGTGATGTTTTTGAGCAGTTCTAAATTGGCATGGCGACTTCAGCCTCCCAGAGCAAGGATTTGTCATGTGCTGATGAGCTCTGAGCCCCGGTGAGTCACTGCCCTCCTGCGGGCTTCGTTCCAGCACACATCTGACCTTGACTGGAGCCGCTACATCCCATGTCTGCAAAACACCTCTTTTTAATGATGAACGGCAAACAGCATCACCGTAGTAATGATAATAAGTGTATTATAGTGTATAACGTGCATATACATTAAAAACATAGGTTCAGTAGAGTATATCAAATTGCGCGGAAACATGTTTATCTTTTGAGTAGCATACGGAAAGCATATCACCCATCTTCAATTTCTCCCTTGTGAACTGTGACTAATTACATTTAAAACCTAACAGGCAGGCAGTTCTTCGACCCCCGCTTGTTCGACCCCTGCATGGTCCGTACCCTGGCAGGCTCCGACAGCATATGACTGGCTTGCCAAATACAGAGGTGGCGGGATGGGGGGTCCCAGCCTATGGCGGCCCCCTGCCGCGGAGGCTGTCTGGATGACAGGAGCTCATGGGAGTGTTGTTTTCTTTTCAGCACTGAAGTCACAACCGTCTAATCTCTGCCTCCCATGTGTATGTATCCATTTTTTGTTGTGTTTCTTAATTGCTCGCTCTTTACAGCGGCCCTGTTCAGTTACCATCACAGCGGGGGGGGGCTCTCGGCACAGAACAAGCAGTGTTTAATTAAGAGGCGTGGATGGGCCCCTGTGGTGCGTCTATGTTAGCCACGGACGGCGTTTATGTGCGCTGCGCCGATACGACGATGGACGGGTTGTGAGTTGAGAACGGGGGTCCCGCGCTAAAGTTACGGCACAACTTAGTTTTTTTTTATTACAGTTTTATTTAGGTTTTTAAGCCACAGACATAAGGACCATAAAAAACATATATGGCCAAATTGTGTCTTGTACAACTCTCGTAATGTCGTAATCACCGCTTTTAAATCATTTTAATGCCGTGTTTCGTGACTGGAGAGAAGTGCTGAGCCTGGCTATTCAGACGCTCAGCCTGACTGTTCGGATATATCATGAGGTCTCGGCCTTGGTGTTCGATTTTCAATTCAGGATTCCAACGCTTCGTATTTCATTTTTAAGGAAAAAAATATATTTCAATGAATAGTAATATCATAATATTCATAATGGATTTTTATGCCTATTGGTGAACCGCAGGTACGAGGTAAGAAGAAGAAACCTTTCATCCGAATATCTCAGTGATAAAACCCCCCAAAATATCTAACAGTGTGCTCCTCACTCCACTCCAGAGGCGTTACGTCCTTCACGTTTCTGCTGAGGTCACCATCATTGAAATGGCCAAACATGGGGTGACCGAATCCTCCCTCTTTGGTTTGGATTTTGAATGTCAGAACGCTGTTTGAAAACTTCAATAGCACATTGACAGCTGCCCTCCGGTGTGAAGATTGGCAAGATCGAGACTTTAAACACGGATGTATTAAATGTTCTTGGGTTCTCCAAAGGATTCTGGTTACCTTGGTGGCAATCCCACTAGTCAGTTGCGGCCATAGAAATTAGAGGTTGTGGCAAGCAGGGAAGGTTAATGATTTTAGAATGGTTATAATAATGAAGGTATTTAGTCACCATTTCCATGGGTAAACAAGGCCAACATAAACCAAAAAGCTCAACGTACTATCACGAATTGGTTACTGAGAGAAATTAACATAAATAAAATGGGTAGCGATTCCTTTTCCCTTTATGGTGGTCTGTTACCCACGGTCGCTCTCGATCTCTCTTAGGGTGCATGGCAATAGTCCTGCCATGCAATTTCATCAAAACCTGCACAATGCTCAAAACCACATAGTTGTTTAATGGTAGTTGAAAGTTTGCCTACGCTCCTATGATGAGTGTGTCTTTAGAAACCTTTAGGACCTTGAAGCTCTGTCAGTACCGAGTCGGACTTGGACCAATGTGTGGGTCAGGAAGCCACAGGTGTCCAGGCAGCAATCCCACGTGATATTGGAATTGTAGACGCTGTTTGGGTTAATAAAATAACACTGAGAAATGAAAAGGATAAACTTTGAATCTTCGACAAAGGTCTTCGTTGGGTTCTTTGCAGGCAGTTTGTTTGTCTTTATTTTGTATATTGATGTAACGTAGGTCATGTTTTGTTTTGTAATGTCATCCTAATATCACTGACTCAAAGACTATAATTTAACTATAAAAAATTACCGAATTTGCCTTTTTGTAATTCTAAGAAATGTTTGTAGGCCAGATGAACAATCATAGCCTATTTTAAACAGTCCAAGACATGTTTGGCAGTTTGACATTTATCATTCTGTCTATCCGAGGACAATGTCACACGTTTTGTGCATTTCCCCCTTATTTCCCTCAAAGACCAACCCCTTCGTATTAGACTTATAGTGCACATGGCATGGACATCAAACCACCTCTAGTTATAGATTTTGAAGAAATCTAAATGTATTAATACACTATAATAAGTACAAAACATCATGTTATCATTCCATTCTTCCCTTTTAAAGACAAAAAATGTCTACGATTTGTATTAAATGGAGTGAACCCCATGATATGTTAAACACATTATATCCCTGGCTTATGTGATTAGCTCAGTTAAAGGCACAACAAATCCTTGCCATCTTGACAGTTGTCTATCTGTTGTCGATGCTTTTTGCCACCTGGATGCATGCGCCTACGATTTCTAACCCTGAACCCTTTGACAAACACCACTAGACTATCCGGCCTCATTCATTACTGCAATGTGGAATGTGAATTGACGTGTTTTCTGTAGCATAGCTGTTATAAGATGGGGAATTACCTGTCAAGAACAAAATATTGTATTGGCAGATGTCTAGTAAAGAAAATAGCTGTTGTTTTGTTATTTTCAGTAGGCTATTCAGTTCGGTTTCCATCATTTATTCATAATGCATTAACTTATTCATGATTCATCATTACATTCTCGAATGCTGACTTGTGCCATTATGTACATAGTAGACGGGTCCATCCGGCTCAGAGGAAATCCAGTGTGTAATTGTTGTCCTCACGGCCACATCCAAACTCCTTTCTTCTCTCCCAGGGGCATAGGCTGCCATGGCGATGGAATATTTTTCCGGCCAGGATACAGTCATAGCCAAGGGGCAGGTCTCTGTGCTAGGGGCTGAGGTACAGCCTTGGAGCATGTCTCTGTGCTAGGGTCTGAGGTAAAGCCTTGGAGCATGTGTCTGTGCGAGGGTCTGAAGTATAGCCTTGGAGTAGGTCTTTGTGCTAGGGTCTGAGGTATAGCCTCAGAGCATGTCTCTATGCTAGGGGCTGAGGTAAAGCCAGGGCCCTGGATTATGTCTCTGCTGTGGGCTGAGGTATACAGCCATAGTCACAGAAGAGTTCTCCTGCTCCGCGGTGGCTGGATGATGCCTGGCCCTGACATCCTCTCTCCGTGGCCCACTGCCATGCCTGCCAGGATGCCGATCCCCCCCAGAGAGGAATTATAGAATAAAACAGCTACTGAATTATATCCCACTCACCCCCAGCTTTCCACAGATTAAATAGGTCTATGCTTCAGCTCTGTTGCTTTTCGTCTCTCTCCATTTGTCTCTCGCGCCCCCTGCCTCTCGCTCTGTCTCCCTCACACATTTCTATTATCTCTGCCTCCCGTTTTTATGATATAACATAATTCAACACATTTGGTCTGTCAATGGCCATAAACAAAAAGCAGGAAAAGAGGGTGAATAGCACTTTGTGAAAATCATTATTTTAATTTAGTACCTACCTTGATTCAACCCAGCTCGACGGTGGCGGGGCAGAGTGAATATCCTTTCTGTGACATGCCCTTGTTGAAGACGCTGTCAAATGAACCGAGGACTATTTTTCAAGGTTTACCTGAACAGATTCACATGGGCAACGGACCGTAGGTTTGAAACTGCTGGAGTGATTCAGAAATGGCCATTAAAAATGGAGCCTGTCCATATTGCACCTATACACAAAAACAAGAACGTTATACACACAGGTTGAACATTGATCTCAAAGGGAAAAAAATGGGGCTGACTGGTAGATCGACCACACTAAGGATAGTGTGGTCGGTATTCTATTCTCAGTCAGAAGGTGCTCGATACCCCTACTGCTCCTTAATGACCTGTATCTGCATTCAATGTGGGTCCTTTTGGGTAGCGGTATGTCCCCTAAATAGAAGGCCAAAATGACTGTCATAGTTGCCCTTAAACCAGGCCTTTTCTGTTGGATCATTTTTATCCGGCCCGCAGATTATTCATTATAACATGAACAATCTGAAGCAATTTTCCCTGAGGGAAAGAAAAACTTTGTCAGAATGACAGCCAGTTTAATTTCTCAAATAGGAAACTGAATAGGAAACTGGTCTGCTCTTACCTGCCCCTACCACCCGCCCATTTCCCTGCACACCTTCAGTCTGACTGCCAACATCTGTCTCTGCTGTGGCAAAAAGTTAAGAAAGCTACGAAAAAAGAGACCTAAAAATGTTGTCTGACGTGTTGTCCGCATTGAAAAGGGCCCAGGGTAGACAGTGAAAATCAGGGAGTGGACTGTGAAATATCAATTTAGTAATGGAGAACCAAAACCCGTGTGTTTGCTCTGTAACCAGGCTACCACAGTAACACAATCTTGAGAAGGCGCAGCATCACACATCACTCCAACTTCAATGGAACATACCCGATGTGTTCAGCCTCTTGTTCAATCAAAGTGAAGAGCCTCTCCACGTATTGTCAACAGAGGGCAGCTAAATTGGACGGCCCTATTCAGAACAACAGAGATGTACCATAGCCTACCTCTGTGTTAACTGGATTCTTGGTTTAAAAGAAAAAAAAGCCACACAGATTCTGAAACCGTGAAAGGCTGCATGCTAGCTGTCCTTGATGATACAGTAACCGATGAAAAGGTGAAGAAGAACATTCTTTCGTCTATCCAAAAAACACCATTGTCCGACAACGACCGGAAGAGTCGAAGCTGTACAGCGGATGTATTCAGAACTCTTTTCAAGGTATGTACGATGATTTGATGGACAGTGTATGTGAGAAGGTTTTCTTGGGCTTCTGTTGAATGTTAATACTATAAACACTTGTTGCTCGATGTATTTATATATCAGGCCATTCCTATTAAATGATAATAACAGTCAATCGTTGTTGGTAGATTGGCATATTGCTGAGGCCATTTATTTTGATTGTTACATTCAAAAATATGAATAGTGAGAATAATTTTTACATGCTACATTTTCAAAGTTTCAATGTCTTTGGATCTGCCACATTTCTTGAGGCGTAGTGATGTATTGAAAAAAAATATAACATGAAAAATAACTAATAAAATGATGATATGAGCTGAATGCCTTCACGCATTGTGAATAAACACTGTTCATGCGCAGCATGGCTAGTCCTTGGTCTTTGTCTTTTTATGTTCACGTGTACGTGCTTAATACGCAACAATTGCTCTCAGCCGTCCTTAATTTCCAATTTAAATAACCTGGCCCTCATAAACTGTTGAATCGCCGTGGTGTATTCCACATAAGCCTATCTCATATTTGTCTGCTGGAACTCAAAAGCAACAGCTGCATGCGCCATGGTTCACTAGCTCTCCTCTTCTCAACTCCATCTCTGCTAACTGGTGTCCTGACATGTGCCATTAGTTTCACCCAGGCCCCCTCAGGACTCCCATTTGCCTTGTAGACTCTCCCTCTCTCCTTCTCCACTCTCTCTCTCTCGCTCTCTCCTTCTCCATTTATCTTGTTTGTCTGTCTTTATTTTGCTCTTTTGCCCTCTCTTTCTTTCTTTCTTTCTTTTTACTTATATATATATATATATATCCCAGAGGCCCCGATGGATGCTAATCAAATTGATCTGCTCATTACCCCTTCCTCCACTAACAGGACCCCACCACCTTACCATCCATCTCCCCACACACACCGAGCTCACGCTGGCTTCTACTCGGGCAGCACTGTTTATACCGTAGCGGCTTCCCATTTTTCCACCACCGCCATGGTAGCTGACACTCATGCATCGTGGCATTTTACGATCGGGCCGGGTGATTATGAACGTCCATCCAGGTTCGGGGATCAACATTTTGTGCTCTTCGCCTGGTCCTCTTGGCCTCCCATGGAGCAAGAGGGCAGAACCTATGGGGATTGTGTGAGCGTTACGAAAAGCCTTTTCAAAAGGTTGCTGTTGTTGGTGTGCGCAGGATATAGCGGGTAGTGTTGCAGTTATCCTTGAGCATGAGGCCCTTACCCCCTACCTACTCCTTAAGGATATGTATGTGCCTTCTCCCCCCCCCCAGGGAACGTGACTTACAGCAATATAACAAGCCCCACCACCCACTAAGCACGACCACGGAAAAATCTCCCAAAAAGCTGCATCCAGTGCAACATCAGAGCATGAAGCTTCCCCACCGTGGTGCCATATTCCGCACATCATTAGTACGCTTCCCTTAAATGTTTTGTTGCTAGGGAGATACTTTGGTAACGAGTGCACCGCCAGAAATGTCAACATTATTATTATTTCAAAACACTTTTTGGTTGGTTTTACCCTTGATGCGGACACTCTGGACCGTGTTCAGAGATGCGGGCTGCAGAACGTTTGTTCCATAGAGGGGGTTCTCCTCGCTTGACATGATGTTCCCTGGGGCCGTGGGTCTCATAATGTTTTGCTTGCGAATGATTTAGGCAGGGACTAGCGACCCCCTTGTTCCTGCTGACCTACTTGCAGCGACACACACACACACACACGCACACACTCCATCCTTGTCTTTTTATCTCCATCAACCACACACAAGCCAGCGGTCCATGCAAGCCAGGCCAAGTCTAGTACTAGTAAGTTAGCAATATCACCACCCCATGTTGCATTGCGACACTACAAGACCAGTTACACGTTACTATGGTAATACATCTTGAATGTCCGTGAAATGTGTACTTTTAATGACAGTATTCATTAAGCATGAATGAGACCCTTTGAACTTTGGCAAACTTAGAAACCAATTCTAGCGGTTTTAATAAGATAACATTTTGTTTTTTGCTGTATTATATGAAAAGAAAAAAAACTTAAATAATTGTACTTTTTGGAAGTGTCATTTTGAAATCAACTTGCTGCACACACTTTGAGAATCTCTGCCCTGGGATGGGATGTGGTTCATGTCAGCGTGAGAAGAATAAATACCCTCTGTCTGTATTGCTAATTCAACTGCAGCCTTTTTCTAATGCAATGGGCACATCAAGTCTGTTGTATTGATTTCACTTTAATTTAAAGGATTTGGCCGGTTTGTTGAGACCCCAAAGTAGCTCAGCCATTATTTTTGTTCAATTCAACCCCTCACAGTGTAGACGTGTTCCGAAATTGGGCAGTTGGCCATCAGTTGACATCTATTACAGACATCTGTTATATCCCAAACGAGTGTTTAGCATCTCCTATAGCTGTATCTTTGTTTAGTCCGACCCAGGCAAGCACACAGGAACTGCCTTGCTTGGTAGCTTTCTCCGATATTGCCCACAAACAAACAAATCCACGATTCACGATTTACTTGCCACTGTGCATCTTCACGGACTGAGGCGCGCAGTTACAACGCTGTGCTGAGATAGTGGCTGCGCTATAGGCAGGTGTGATAATCTGTAAAAAAACAGAAAACACACCCTACTACACTCGCCCTTACTTATTGAACTGTTGCTCTTCATTTACAATTCCGAATGATATCACTGCCTATAGTGCAGTCTGTCTGTCTGAGTCCGTTAGCATGCGCGTCTGTAAACACAGAATGCTTTTGCTGTGTTCAAATGCCATATAGCCTATCTGGGAATAATTTGCTGCTCACAATAGGCAAGAAACCATAACTTATTCCGGTGATTCTGAAGCTAAGGGAAGAAAGCAGTTGTTTATCAATCCGTGAGAAGGATTTAAAAAATGAGCAGATAAAATGACATCAGGCTAGTCAATTTGTAGCTCAAGGTTTAGTAAGAATGACACAACCTTATATTACCCTTTTCAGAGAGAAATAATCCATTCCGAACTAAAAACCAGGGGGCATTTTGCAACCGAATAAACACGGTTCACATTCAAACCAAATGAAAGTTCAGTTGGAAGATTGAGCACAGAAAAACTTCAACTTATTTCAACAGGGTTGTTTTTGGTACTAGGTCTATAACCGGGGATGTGAGGATGACTGCCCCACAGCGATGTCTATTGCCTGGTGTCAGGCATGTTTACCGGTGAGTGAAGGGCAGTGACCTGCATCGGCAGCCATTAGGCTGTTCTCCAGACACCCTGCGCTGATTGGCTGGACACCCAACCAAGAAGCCGCCACAGAGCCCCTTCCTCGTTTTATTTTCTGATTTATCTGTTGCTTTCTCGGTGACCAATGGGGTGCATTCATCTCGACCCGACGGTGAGAAAGAAACATATTGTTTGGCAAGTGATGCAGGAGCTTTTTGGTATGAAGTTGGATCGAGTGTAGTCTGTTGTAAAAAAAATAACCCTTTCTAGCGCCGTTTTACTGTGTAAGCGGATGCCAACATCAGCAATAAACCTACTCCCTGTGCGACGAGGTGGAATAATATATCACGGCTACTTTGAAGGGTGTGGAAAACTGCTCAAGTAGTGCGTTTAATCGAATTGCTCGTTGCATTTCAATTTATCGGAAACCACACATTCGGCTTTTTTTAGTCATTGCATTATGCATTTCTCAATAAAGGAACAAGATTATTGTTATTATGATTCTGTGTGAGTTTTGGTGGGCGGAGGTCTAAGAGGTTTATGAGGGAGTCAATTAATTGCAATAATGTCTGCTGATCCGTGCACAGCCACTATTAAAAGAGACGGTCCACATGGGAAAAGTGAATCTCCTGTGGCTTCGTATCGTATCGTACGTTTCAGTATTGATCCAGTTGGTTAATGCTGCTATATGGCACAGCAGGGGTGAGAAAAACAACCATGAAGTTGGAAGCTGTACATGCATACAAAAAAAACAACCCAAAAAATAACACACTGATGTGATATGATTGTATCTTTGATAGATGGACTAAGTGTTTATTATTTAATCGCATTCAATTACTTCCGCCCATGGCATTGGACAATTGAAAAAACATTTTTTAAACGCCAGTCACATTCAAAGCACAGACACGTTCCCTGGGCGAAAGTGGAGCAGGGAGAAGAATAATCTTCATCGTGATAAATTCCAGTGTTCAAATCGCCGGCCGCCGGTAAAATAACCTATAACAATATAGAACGGGTTTGGGATTGACAAGGGCAGCGATATTTTCCATTTATTTTCTGTTGAAGTTGCGTTTTTTTTGTCGCAGTCCGACGTGTTGTTCAGAAGTGACCACGTCAAGGTTACCGGCGGCGTGATGAATGCACTCGAGAGCGACGTGGGACCCAACAGAATAATTCCGCGCCGTGTCACCTTGACCCTTCTCGCGCTTGTGGCAGTGCACCAACTGCAGTCTCTGGGCCAAAGATACCCATTTTTATTGTATCTTTTTTTTTTTTTTTTTTTTTTTTTTCTTTCGAGGGGGGGGGTTGATTTATAATATGCTTTTTGCGCGAATCCTTTACTCTTTTTTTTCGCCTTGTGGGCTTTTTAAGCGTTGTCGAAGAAAGCTGGGGATCCCGACCCCACAGACGCACCACTAAATCAAGACGGTCCGGAGGAGCTCTGAAGGTGTGGGGTGAGTGTGTGTA
>OMKQ01068813.1:0-11372 GCA_900302335.1 Phycis phycis | reverse complement strand
CATGTGACCTTGGAAGGAGAGTGAGGGCTTGTAGCCAGGATGGACATGGAACCAGTAGCTGCTGTCTCGGCGACGAGTGATTGTGTGTGTGTGTGTGTGTGTGTGTGTGTGCGTGTGCGTGTGTGCGTGTGCGTGTGTGTGTGTGTGCATGCCAGTATGTATGTGTTCGTGTGTGTATGCAATGTTTTTCCTTTGTCTATTTATTTGTGTATATAAATTCACTCATCTACTGCAAATATCCATCAGTGGACACCAATGGTTTTGAGTTGGTGGGAGGTAAAAAAAATCTAATCATATGGATTGAAATTTTAAAGCAGGATTGCTGATCAATATCACACTCCAAGGCAGCACCAATAATAGTAATAACAATAAAAGTCTCCAGGGCCCAGTCCAAGGGATGTAATCAAAGCAACTGTAGGTTATCAGAATGTCAAAGATATGCGAGACATATATGATGGTGGACACGTGATATAATGAATACCACATGAAAGGCTAGACCGTGGGGTGTCAAACTCATTTTCACCCCGGGCCACATCAGCACTATGGTTACCCTCAAAGGGCCGGTTGTAACTGTGAGTCTATATACATTAAACTACTCCTGTCTCTGCATTTGATTATTACTTATTCAAGTGTACAAATATTGTACATGCATTTATGTAAATGTAAAAATATATGGAATCACTGGAACCACGGCAATCTAGGCAGGATTTTGGGGATCACAAACTTGAAATGCATTGTGGGAGATATAGTTGATGGTCAATATACGGTACACTGCAAAGCAGCATATATCTTTTAAGCTCTAGCAGGCCACGTAAAATGACGTGGCGAGCCGGATTTGGCCCGCGGGCCCTGAGTTTGACACATGTGGGCGAGAGCATACACTGGTTTGGTTGGCTTGTGGACAAAAGCATCCAGTAAAAACAAAAACAACACGAAATATATAAGACAACAGAGCCCTCTGGTGGTAGTCCAGAAGCAGCTGCTCTGCTTACCTGTGTACGTATTTGATAACCTGTGTTTTAACCACCCTTTTCCCGTTCTCCCTTTACTTGCTCATCAGATTTTCTTTGGTTTGTAAAACATACAATTAAATAGGGGAAATACCCAAATGTTTTATCACTATCACACAGACGCCAGTAATGTAGTTCAAATCATTCCTCGTCGTTCTGAATCAACAAATTGAATATGCTACAACATGCATTCGATTTCCAAGTCCTACACAATAATATCACAATTTGCACTGTATATCTTCATTCCTAAACTGTTACCATGCACGTCATAGGGACTGTGCTTTGGTGCATTAGCAGTTGGACATTTTCCTACGTAGGAACTAAAGCTGAACCAAAGAAAGTTGTTCACGTTTCACCCGGAATAAAGTCAATTACGCTCCGTTTGTTTAGGGAGAGGAGACTATCAATGGGAGAGGCGAAAGTGCCTAAGCTTTACATTATATTGTATACCCTCAAGCGTTTTACGCGATAAACGAGCACCAAGATTCATATATCTGTATTTATCCATATGTATATATATTTATATATCATTATATAACTCGTTGTAGGAAGAAGCCCTCCCAGGTACCAAAAACTTCAGTTACTAACAGGTAAGTTTTCATCCGAGTAGGCTTTTGTTTGGTTTGTAATTTGTAGGTCTACCGGAACTATAATGATACTGTTTAGAGATTCCTAAACAATGCATACATAATATCCAAAGACCTGAATATTACCCATATAGTGTGGATGAATAATTTAAACATCCCATCGTTTATCTTAGAATAATTGTATGAGTATATGTAAATAATTGCGACATACTGCCTTCGTTTTGTATTGTCTTGGTCTGTGGTAAAAGCATAGCACGTTCATATTATTAATTCTTAGAATTATTATAATTCTTACAAGTATTCTATAGATCTGTGACAATCTGTCATAGAATGTCATAGATTCTATGACATATAACCACAGATTAAGTGTCCTGCAAATACAATTTGTGCTAAACAAGCTGCAACTCATCATCTGTCTCCCATCATTTAAAACTCCATCCCTCCCAACAGGTACAGATGTCGAAATCAGTGAAGTTGAATCCCACAGTTTACCTGCTACGACTCCGGGAGCTTAAGTGCAAACATTGTGGTCAGATCTTCTACACAGAGCTACAGCTAGAAAGACACCAACGCTCACATTCTCAAGATGGGAAGCATTCCCACGGCAAAAGTTCCTTTCAATGTGACCTCTGTGGCAAGGCCTTCTCAAGTCTTTTCAACTCCAAGCGCCATCGTAAACTCCACGACAAAGACAAGACCTCCCTGGGTGAGACGTCCTCAGATACCACTGTAGAATTGCACTCTAGACCACAGTGTCTTCATGGAGATGGGCCCTCTGCTTGTCCAATGGGTGTAGCGTGCGTCCCTTCACGTGATGAGCACCAACCAAGGCACACGGGAAAACCTCCCTTTTCATGCTGCATGTGTAGCTCCACCTTCAAAACACTTTCAGACCTCAGGTGCCATTCTCTGCTCCATAACAAAAAGCACAATGTCTCTGATCAGCCTTCCTTCCATTCAGGAACGGCCCTAGGTGAGCCCAAGATCGAGCCGTCTGGGGCCGTGCTGTCTCCAGATACCAGCCGCAATTGTACTCTCAACAACAGTCTACAGCCCACACCTGCCATGTTTGCATCCTTTAGGCTTACATCTGCATTTCTTGAAGTCAAGTACCATAATAAGTTGTTGCAAGAGAGAGCAGTCCACAATAAATGTTAGAAAGCTCAAGTGCATTTGCTCCAATGTTTGAACAGCTTGAATTATGTGAAATTGTTGAATGAAGCTCACCGATCCTGGACCAATTCAGAGGGATTTGACCAAGATCAGTCAAAGAAAAGAGTAGTAGTAAGTAAGTCATCGTTGTTACATCTCAATCGGACCCTAATACACCCTAATATGTATATATATAACCTAATATCATATAACCATATAATATATAATATAACCTAATATCACACCAGAAGTCAGTCGATGACATGACTTAAATTCTTCACTTTACTGAGACATGCTGAATGATGCCATTAACCATTGTCTATTATTTATATATTTAGTGGAAAGAAAGCCTACTTTAAATGTTATCTTGAAATGTTCACTGCCCACCACATCAACCCACAAAAATTGTATGCAAATATCTTTACTTTTTTTTTACTGTGAACCTTTCTCTGTTACGTGACATGGTTGCATATTATGTGAATGCTGAATCATTACAAATGCTTTTAGACTATGTGGAATAACAGTGTATTATGATGTAAGATGTAATAAAATATGAATGTATCAAATAGTAGTGCTTTTCTTCAAAATGTGTCACATAAAGAAGACTCGCACATAGAGAAATGAATCTTGATCCAGTGTGTTACATAGTGGAGTTACATTGTGGGGTTTGCCCTGTCCATCATTATGAAATTGGCCAGGTATCATGTACTTTGGATTTTTACGTGGATTGGGGAAGACTTCTCCAGCAGCAGTCTTATCAGAATACATAGGAAAGAAAAGTAACAGAATAATAATAATGGGAGAAGTCTTCTTTTATTGTTTTGTTTTTCCCTATATATTCTTATTAATCCCTGGCTCATGACTCCACCACCTCCTCGCAGCCTTGTTGGGACATGGTGGCCATCCACCAACCATCCAGTACTCCATCCATCTGGACCATCCAGGGTTGTATGGCACTCATCAGTAAACAAGACTGTTTGAAGATTAGTCTTCATGTATTTCTGGGCCCACTGCAACTGTTTCTGCTTCTGAGCATTGGTTGGGGTGGCCGAATAGTAGGTTTATGCACAACTGCAAGCCTCTGGAGGATCATCTACACCTTGAGGTTTGTGGGACTCCAGAGGCGCCAGCAGCTTCAAATACCTGTTTGCTGCATTGTGATGGCATGTTAGCAGCTGCTCTCTTAATCCAATGAATTTGTCTGGCAGAAACCTTCCTCGTTATGCCTTTATCTGCACAAACCCTTCTGTGCTCTGAATCAGCCACAAATCTCTCCACAGTACGATGATCACGCTTAAGTTTGATTATGTGAAATATCTAATGTTTTCATACCTTGTCCAAGGTATTGCACTATTTGACGTTTTTCGGCAGCAGAGAGATTCTTTCCCATATTGCTTGAAACCTGTGGCCTGCTTAACATGAAAATAAAAATGTAGAACGTCCTTCTTAAGTAGTTTTCCTTTAATTGGGCTCCCCTGGCAAAGTAATTATCACAGGTATCTGAGATTGATTTCAGTGATCTAAAGAGCCCTGAGACACAATACCATCCATGAGTTAAATTGAAAAACAAAAAAAAATATGTTTATGACACTTAAATCAAATTTGCATATACAGATGAATATGACACGTTTCAAATAGACATACAAATATGTCGGCTTTCATTATTTTATTCTTACATGATTTATTGGGTAAGTCTTGGAAAATGGTGTGCATTTCTCAACGTCATAAATGAAATTCCATAGGTAGGCCAATCATCCCATAGTCCCATAGTAGGCTAACCTTATTTTAGAGAGCATTAGCCAGGTCTACGACAAGTATTTTGCGCTGAGAGTGGCTGTGGACGAGGTAATGCAAAGTCTGTATATAGAACATAATAGTGGTTGCAGTAAAACTACACGATAAACTGAATTTGATGTATAGTATAATCATCCTCGTGCTACGTTCAAATTGGCTACACAAAATAAAAACATCATTACGACGAGGTTTCTAGGCAGGCTGAGAGATGATCCTGAATTGTGGCGTTATCTCGGTCTACATCACCATAATTTCCGGTCCTTTACTGCCTATGAGCTGAGTACGCCAGTTAACTGTCACCAGAGCGAGAAGAACTACAACAGGACAAGAATAACAACAACGACAAGGGGAATAAATAAATGTTAGGGCAAAATCCAAAACAGCAATACGGACGGATATACTTTTCTTGAAAGTCCCTCCCTCTCTGTCGCCTCTGAACCATATAAATGAAAGTCCCGCCCTCTCTCGCAAATAACGCTCATTTGGCGTATACAGTTCCAGGTAAGCGCCTGGAGGTTAGTTTCTACCGGTTTCTGGGTATGCTGGACGTATACTATTGGTCCATCTGGCGCTGCTATTGCAATGTACCAATTTTGATTGGTTGAATTTCCGACACAGAGAGCGGATGATTGGATAATATGTTGTATTTGGACGTCTGCAGCTTTCATTAGTGACGGGCAAGTGGTGCTGATGCTGTGACAATGGGAGTCCTCCAGTCCAGATACGCATCATCTGGTTTAAATGTGAATAAAACACAGACATAATAAGCACCGAATATTTTCATGTAAGAGTAGCATAGTCGTATTGCTAGTTCGCGGATCGAACGCCTTTTATTGCGGTATTAAAGGGTAAGTTCTCCGTCTTAAAACTAAACTGCATGTGTCGCTCAATGAAGATGAGCAGCTCGTCTGTATTTAATGGCATTATGGTTTTCATAATCAGAGGCTAGGTTAAGCAAGTCCAGCAGCCATCGCCACCTATTCAGTCAACACTCAATCACGTATGAACCTTTTAGTAGCACTGTGGTTAGCATCTGTTGTAGCTAGGGGGCTGTGAGTCTACCCCTCGCTGTCTCTTCTGCATTGCGGAGAGCGCACGGAGTATACTAGCCTGTAATGTTATCTTTTTATTCAATATAACAGTGCACTACAGATATATTGGGTCACGTAGCACGCACGGGCTTATGTTTGTTGTTTCGCACCCAGACATGTTTAATATTGCATTGGCCTATTTCATTCGAGCACACGGATATTTAATTCCATTAAGTCCATACTGTCGATGCATATTAAATGAGAATCCTTTCACTTCTATCTCCGGATTGCGTGGCCTTTTGCGCTGATTTGCAGCGACTACTTTGGGTTTAACAGAGAAGGGAAGAGTAAATGATTTACCAACCGTGTGCCTATGCTAAGTATGTGCCTGCTATGGAGATTCAATTCATTTCTTATTTCTTATCTAATTTTTGTTGGACTTTCTTCCGGTCTATAGGATAGTGATGGGTACATTCAGCCGGCAAGAGTTTTTCCAGGAGCTGGCCCATGGCTGTCTATTGCCTACAGCCCAACAGGGCTTGGAGCAGGTCTGGCAGCTGCTGGTCATCTGCTTGCTGTGCAGACTCCTCTGGATGTTGGGTGAGAGAGTGCAGCTAACATGGTTCCTGCCAACAAGCATATCTGTATGCCTTGCTCTGCTGACAGCTTGTTCAGTTGTGTATTTGAAATGTTTCTTTGTTTCGGCTTCGGTCAGGTCTCCCCTCTGTCGTGAAGCACCTGAGCACTGTGGCCGGGGGATTCTACACCCTCTACCTGTTCTTTGAGCTGCACATGATCTGGGTTGTCCTCCTCAGCCTCCTCTGCTACCTCATCCTCTTCCTGTGTCGTCACTCCAGCATCCGTGGGACCTTCCTCTCCATCACCGTCCTCATCTACCTGCTGCTGGGGTACGTGTGCTCAGGCTAAGACCAACGAAACACTGGGCTCTTAGACTGGAGCGTTGCAGCATTTGTTTGTCCCATGTCACCGCGTCGGTATAACATTGGATGCGTCTTGCATATCTTGTGATCAGAGAGCTGCACATGATGGACACGACCACCTGGCACAAGATGAGAGGTAGGCTCACCCTAATCCTTTTGGCGAGGCGCTGGTAATGCTTATTCATCACGACGTCACATAGCAATGACCGCATTCCAATAAATAGTTGTGTTTGAAACTGCCACGGTGTCTCAAAAACAACAAAACAGCCTAGGTTACGGTATATTTACGTTGATTAAGGATTTTCCGGTACTACAACTCCCTTGAGTCCTCTCAAAATGGAGGAGTAACAGCATTAAAAACACCCATGATGCATTGTGATTTACAAGTGCTATAGTATGCAAACAAAGCAAGTTCATATTCAACTGAAGGGAGAACCATACAGCAAAAAATTGCAAAGATATTGTTGAATAACGTGACATTTTAGCAATAGTATTAATTCTATTCAAACAATATATAACTACTTACCTAACAGCATCAGCCTAGATGCATAAATAGGTTATATAAACAACACAATAAAAATGAATTGTCTGGAGGTATTCTATTCTGTAAACAAATAAATGGGTAGAATATATTCCCCATTGTTGATACTGAATTACTTGATACCTCTGTTCATTGGTAACACTATCCACCTATAAACCAATAGGCATCCATTCTCAGTATTTAATCTCACCCCATCATCACATCATGCACACATTTGCATTATATTGCACCAAATAGTGTTGCTGTTATGATTTTCCATGCGTCTAGGCTCTCAGATGGTGGTAGCCATGAAGGCTATCTCGCTGGCATTCGATCTCGACAGAGGGGTGGTGAGCAGTGTGCCTTCACCCATAGAGTTCATGGGCTACATTTACTTCGTGGGCACCGTCATATTCGGCCCCTGGATCAGTTTCAACAGCTACAAGGATGCCCTGGAAGGACGCAAGCTTGTGAGCCTGGCCTTTGTCTTCCATCGATCTCATGATGTTTTTGGTATAGGAAATATCCAGGCTAATGTGTCTAACCTTTCTTCTCTTCCTGGTCAGAGTTTGTCGTGGTTCTTTAAAGTGTCCATCAGTTGGGTGAAGAGCCAATTGTGCCTTGTTATATCCAACTGTGTGGCACCCTACCTCTTTCCATATTTCATACCCATCTACGGAGACAAGTTACTACGCAGGTGTGTGTGCGTCACACACTGATACACTGCTCAGCTTTCTTTTGTCGCACGCTTATTTTCTTTCACGTTGTCTAACTTCTGTATCCAATTCCCTTGCACACATGCTTTTCCCGTAGCAAAAAGAGAAGGAAGATCAGGTAAGAGTGTTGTTTCAATGTATTTCTCGCTATAGTCAATGTAGTTATTTTTTTGTGTCTCCCCCCATATATGCATATGACTACAGTGTGCAGGTTCCTCATGTACACTTCAAGTCCAGTTTGGTTGAAATGCATGTAAATACAGTTTGTGTATCAACAATGGGTTTTGTTAGCCTGATATTGCCAGACCACTTCATTGACTCAGTTCATTGACTCAGTTCAAGGTGCGTTATCAGAGCAATGAATCATGTGACGCATCAGCGGCAGCCATCTTGGTTGTTTATAAAAAAAAAGGCCTTCACGGAGCTCCCATAGGGCACTCCTCGGTACAATCATCATATCACACTTTCCCCATAATAGATAAACGGTTGGGATTGGCCTGACCCGGGTGAGTTCTGTTAATCTGTCAGAATGGTAGGGGGGCCAGACGCATGTGCCAGAGCAAAATAAACATGAGCACGCAGATTCATCTGGTTCCCAGGTTAGTGTTTTTGCGAACGTTGTGAAACAAAGCTCCCTTTATTTATCCTATGAAATGTGAGCCACAGAGAACTAGTTGTGCTGCTCATCCTACCAGTTTGCTGAGCGCCATGGTTTTTAAAGCCCTAGACTACACCCACTCAACAACTTGCTATATTGCTTGCTTATTCATTTTTGGCGTCACGCACAATATTGTATTTCTAGCAACAGTCCATCCTAGCAAAATAAATGTAGAAATGATGAACCACATGCTGACTGCGTATTTAGTGTAGAGAATGATTGTTATTGGTTAACTTATGGGCAAAATCCACATACTGAATCTCAAAACATACTTTTTTGTGTTATGAACCATAAAGTTTCAGCCTTTCATATGTGGTGCTTGTTATATACAAATCGTTCATTCACGTTGTATATCTCATCTGTCCCTTTGGTTCTTAGGGGTTCATTTCCAAGGTATGTTCAAACAAATACAACATTTTCAGAATTGTTTTTATCCATTCATCTTCATTAAGGTGGAAAAAAAACACGTAATGACTAACACTTCCCCAGGTGGCTCCTGGCGTACGAGAACGCAGTGTCTTTTCACTTCAGTAATTACTTTGTGGGCTTCTTGAGCGAGACCACTACAACGCTAGCCGGAGCCGGCTTCACAGAGGAGAAGGACAACCTCAAATGGTCAGGACTACTTTCAGCTGCAACGTGTACCCTAGGCCTGTAATTATTGTCGCTGTGACAAACGACGGAACGTATTTGATTTCCAGGGACGTGACCGTAGCCAAGCCGCTGAGCATAGAGTTTCCGAGGTCCATGGTGGAGGTGGTCACCTCCTGGAACCTCCCCATGTCTCGCTTTCTCCACACGTGTGAGTCATTTCTCCTGGCCCGCAGGACGTTTCCTTCCCGACCGCACTGATTATTATTTTTTTGTTTCATTTTGCTCTTGTTCCACGTCATGTGTGGAATGTTAATGCGACTCATTTACATACGAGTGTGTCTTCTCTTGTGCTTTAGACGTGTTCACGAGTGCTCTTCAATTCGGAACCTTTTCTGCGATCATGGTGACGTACACAGCCAGCGCACTCCTGCACGTGAGTACAGTGTTTCTCTAGTTTGACGCAAGGTGATCACTGCGGCTCTCTGTTATGGCGTCGCATGCCTTTGTGTCGCACTGAAAGGAGTTCTCTTTTTTTATTTCCTTCCTGGTCTCTTTTCTGGTGTGATTGTCAGGGCTTGAGTTTTCACCTGGGGGCAGTGCTGCTTTCTCTCGGGTTCATCACGTACATTGAGCACGGTAAGACTACCTGTGTTTTTTTTCCCTAAGACTGTCTTGGCGTTGTTTGGAGCAGGTGCTAGGCTCTGCTCTAAGGGGTTTTGTAGACCACAGTGCTTTTGTTTACCTTGGGACGAGTTTTTATTGTTGCTTTAGTTTTTTTTTTATGGAGGCATTGTTGTTCCAACTTTCAGTATTAAGGAAAAGGCTTGCGGACATCTTTAACGCGTGCGTGCTGTCGAGGAAATGTCAGCCCAACTGCACGCATCACAACAAAAAGGTGATGCGCTCTTTCATTTTCATGGTTTAGTTTCGTGTTGGTTGCGTTTCCATTTAGTCATCGTTCATTGCTTTTGACCGTGCCTCACAAGTAACACAAGCTATGTCATGAGACACCACTGAAGTGAAGTTTTCTAAGATGAACCCAGATTAACTGATAGCTATGATGTAAATGGAGAGGTTGCATTGCACTGCCAGCCCACAAAATAATAACAAAAACGACTGCAGCAGTTGCAAATCAGCACTTCACTTTTGTGTCTCGTTAATGAGTTAATTTTCGGAGTTCTTTGGCGCAAGTCCTAGCAAATCCCATTCAGCTGATTGTGAGAAAATTGCATCAAAAGCAGCAGAAATTGTCTGAAGAGATAATAAACCATGCCACAATAAAAGGCTATTGAATTGTAACAAAGTTTGAAAAAAGGACACGAAACCGCCATTAAACCGTCTTGTACGTGTATTATTCCAAGCCATAATAATAATATCACTCAATGTTCCTATCTATCTTTTCCATTGCCAGGCGATATGGGTGTACGTGATCAACACAGCCTTCAGTGCCCTGGCCATCCTCCACCTGACGTACCTGGGCTCTGTGTTCAACTCCAGCGTGGACTACATGGACGAGGAGGAGGTGAGCTCCACACCGGTGGCTTCCCGCTCCCGGGTGCTACTGCCGTAATACTATTAGGGATCACCGCATGGTGGCTCTATCATGCAGGGGCTTGTTTGTTTGATTCTCAGCCAAAAGGCGCTGGGTTTGGTCTGCTTTGTATAGGCATTCTAGAGCATTCTCTGACGCCTCATCCCAACCTGCTGTTGAATGACGTGTATGAATTCAATGTAAGTTGCTTTGGATAAAAACGCCTGCTGAAATACTTGATACTGTTAATTATTATAGGAAATAGGGCGGTTAAGATGAATTTAAACCTTAAACTACAAAATGTGCCACAGTTATGCCGAATGCGTGTGCTGACCCCGTAGCGGTGTGAGTCTTTCCGTATCTCACGATTCAATTCAATTTCCATTCTTGGGGTCACGATTCCATTCAAAATCGATTCCTGATTCAAAATGGATTCTCGATTAAGTACATAGGGGTGCTAATTTCAGGACTCCAGTCCACTGTGCGCCAAGAAAGACGGTGTGGCAAATGATGGCATGAAAGCTGAGTGTGGATAGGATTATGTTGGTGTTGTATTTGAAAACGGTGTATCAACCACCGAATGGCTTCAACCACGCAAGGTGTATCCATAGACGAAAATGGATTGTATGTTGAAGCACAGGGTTTCATCTCCTGCAGAACGACGTCACCCACCACACCATCCAGAAGTGGTCGGAGCTCAGCTGGACGAGCCACTGGTTGACGTTTGGCTGCTGGGTGTTGTACCGCGTCCTTCTATAAAGGGCGAGAGAGGACGCCGACGGAGGTCGGATTGAGTAAGAAAGCAATAAAGAGACAACCACGACGCACGACTGCCTCT
>OMKQ01068810.1:0-14633 GCA_900302335.1 Phycis phycis | reverse complement strand
TATATATAAATAAATAAGCCATGCACCCCCTTGGAGACTGGCTCCCTTTCAGGCTTATTGCAGGATACAAAGTAGATTATGGATGAGGCGCTCCAGTGAAAGACTCAGTGGCTCGGGAGAGGAGAGTCTAAATGGCGCTGCAGACAGTTAGCGGCCTATCCTCTGTAGCCTCGGGTCCTGTGTCTTGTTCTCAAGCAGAATATATCCGAGACACAGGTTCATTTGAGCTGATGGAGAAAGTCAATCATTGCTAATGTATGCAAATGACCCCCTTTTCCCTTATATAATCCCCCCGCCCCCCAAAGACAGATCCACAAAGTAAGTAATAAAGTGAACAATAACAAATGCCTGTGATTACGTTACGTGACAACCAAAGCAGCATCTCGGAGACAAACGCTCCATTGTCTCTTTCCATTTAGACGCCCCTGAACACAGACATCACGTTTAGTCCTGACATGGCGTTTAGCGTGAAAAACATGGCTGAAAGATGCTTTAAGAGGCCAGGCCGCGCCATTACTCCCGATTATTTGTTGTTATTGAAATCCCATAATAAAACCACCACTCTCGGTGGTTAGCGGCAGAGTGAGCCACCGAAACGTGGGCTTTGGGAGGGAACACAAAGGGGGAATGACTCGCGACTCGCAGGGACAGCTTGCTGTGGATCAAAGCGACGGTGTCATTTGTAAACATCCGCTGCTCGCTAGGCATTTATTATTGGTCGCTTTTGGGTTTTTTTTCCACGGGGGTACGGGGGGAAGTCGGCAATAACAAGGAGACGCCGGCGGTATCCTTTAAAGGACCCCAACACCAAGCCCGCAGGTCTGCATTGGATGGCTTCGTCTCCTGGGTTAAACAGACACCATTGCATGCATGACCTCTGATTGGCTGATGGTCAGCCAGTCACCTGCTGAGTAAGCATTCACGCCACGCACCGAACCGAGAGACCTGAGAGTGTTTTTAATGGTGGCTTGGTCCTCTTTTAAAGGCTATACCCCCTGCCACATGAAAAAAAAATACTTGCAAGTATTTGAGAGTGTTTGCTGGCAATATGGTCACGGTCACACAGATAAGTGACAATACAATGTGCTGTGTGTGAAGTAATGCTCGTGAACCAGAAGCAAACTCGATTGACTAAATAAGTGTCTGTGCAGTGAGCTCCCTACTTTGAATCAAGAAATGCGCAAATGAAATGAAACTATTTGGAAATGAGGTTGCGGATGTGTGGAAGTAATTTCTCCTTATCTTCCACACAATATTACATGATACCAGCCGACAACGGTATTATTGTGCTTTTCAGAGGAGTAGGCTGTGAGTTTTGGAGGCCCCCCTGCTGTTTGGGCATGCCATTCAGGTGTGAGGCACCTGTCATGTTCTGACAGCTGTGAAGATCTGCCGTCTCTCTACAAATCTCAGTGTGCTGCCTCCCTTCCAAAACATCCACCTCCTCCTCTCTCACCAGCCCCAACCTTCACTATCCCCACCACCACTTCCTTCTGTTGTGCATCCTTTATTTCTTTGATTTGATATTTCTGTGTTATTATCATCTAGCATTACACCTTATTCATTATTCAAATATGCAGTGGGCTGCACAGGAGTGACGGTGTTTGACATGAATGCACCATATATCCGGAGCTAATTCAAAATCCCAGTTTGAGAACTAGAATGAGAGAGTAGTTCCTATGACACTCAGTGGTATGGTATAGCGGCTGGTATGGCAAAACATTTGATGGAGACAATGGTTAATGCAGTGCCTGTAAAACCAATATTATGTGTAGCATGTGGTGTTGTTGGGCTACACAACACACATTGTGGGAAGAGAACCTATTGGACTATAGTATGTATGTATTTGCCTCATGTTGGAAACTGTAGAAAGAAAGATTTGGATTGCGGGGGGGGTTATTCAAGTCCTGTGTGTCGACTTTAAAAACAAACATTTTTATTGTAGATCTGTATTAAATGTTCATTCAAGTTTTTAACCTATATTTATACTTCCATCAAAACCATCATTATCGTGATTCGTAAAGTCAAGCAAACAATGGACAAAATGTACTTGTTGGTTCATAATATCTTCACACCCAAAACAAAATAAGTTGCAGGACAGAGTAGGTGAGCCCCAGTCGCCCTTCACTAGATAGGAGCGGAGATAAGTCATGAAACCACTGATGCAAAATATACTGTAACTGTTCTGTTCATATATATTACAAACAACAGACATTAGGTAGGACTATACCAAATATAAAATGTCTCTGGAACGAATGTCTCTCATATTGTACAATATAGGCCCATCAGCCTAAATAAAATAACTGCGTTCATGTGTCTGAGACACATCACCATGCAGGGACAGTATGGCTAGAGTTCTCAACAGCTCAATTTCACTCATTCATTCCTATAACTAAATACTGAAAGAAGGTTAATGAAGGTTTAGTAGGAAGCACCCTACGGTGGTTTCAGTTGGACGATATTCACTTGCGAAAACAAAAGAGGTGGTTCAAAAATAATTGATTTCTTTCAGATTAGTCTTGGACAATATTTCACACAATGTGATCACTAATATTGATATTCAACACAGGTTTTTTCACAATATCAAGGACATAGTATGGCACCCTGGGGAAATATGTGTGAAACATTGTCCAGCATGTAAACTAGACTAATCTGAAGTAAATCGGCTCTCAATGACCTATTGAGATTAGGAAGTACAAAAGAGGGAATATAGAACGTCAAACCAAATTCATAACAGTGGATATAATTGTCAGTGTTCTCCACGTCTGAAACAGTCCAAATATATTAAATGTCTTTCAAACGAATCTGTACAGTGTTGCAATAGGCTAGTGTGTTGTTGTGTCGGACATACATGCAGAGTGTAGTTCTCAACTGCTCAATTAGTTATTATTTTGATTGTTCGTATAATTATAAAAACAGTGTTGACTTGTCCCTCAAATGAATATAATGAATTAAATTAATTGTTGTTGTGTTGGACAAAACATGCACGCAGAGTGGAGTTCTCAACTGCGTGATTCATCATTATTTGTTATTTCATATGATTATATAATTACAAAGGTTGATTGTTGCAATTATTATTATATCCTACCATATTTCCTATTAAACAATGGGGGGCTTTATATTACCCCTCAAACTAAAAACCCTACAGCCATTCTGTCTGGGGCATAACAACTACTAAACCTTTCAGAGCTTATAGACTACATCGCTTGACGTATACTTCTAATCGTAAATGGTTGGCCCATGTGACTTGATAAATAGCCTACATAGATGCAGCTTCCAAATGCAAGGCACAGCTCAAGATTCAATTCATGTCTGTCAGTCTATAGTCTAAGTTGTCGTGTCGTGCATCAATAAATATTTCAGCACGCCACTCATAAATGAAATGAAATTAAATATAAAGAATGCGATGAATAAGCACACAAAATTAAGCGGAGCTGGGGTGGGGCTGTCCTGGTGGGCGTGGCCATTGTGGGCGTGGCCCTGGCGGGCGTAGACCATCGTTCTGCTGGTAGCAGCTTGATGGCCACACTCTCACATGTTTTAGCCCTTGCTCGAATGAAGGCACACACCATCACATCATCACAAATGTAATGTACAAGGCCATGTGCATTACTGTACCATTCAAATGTCATTGTCCAGACTGTGGATAATGACTGTAGACCATAATCGTGTTTCCTGAATTCCTTCCAAGCAGAGCTGTCTAGCATGTACTCCATCAAAGGCTGCTGTAAATAATTGACAAAAAGATCCATGTTGGTGCATTCCACCACTGAATTACCCCAAAAATCTCACTGACAAACAGACAGACATATTCACCACTTCAAACTAAGTGGTGGTGGCCACCATACGGCATCATTCAAAGACTTCCGAAATGAGTTGAACTAACTTGAGTTTATCACAAAAGTCTCAGCCAGCTAGGAAGTGTGTCATTTGTCATGTTTGCAAGCTTGATCCCGTAACACTCAGGTTTTTTTCTGAGGCTTTAAAAATGTGTGCATACTACTGCCAAAGCAAGCCATTTAAAGCAACATTTTGTCATTTGCCACACTCTATGTGCCTTCAAAATAAAGTGTTTTTTGTGTGTGTGTGTGTGTGTGTGTGTGTGTGTGTGTGTGTGTGTGTGTGTGTGTGTGTGTGTGTGTGGTAGTAGAAAATCCAGGTAGCCTATCCTAAATTGCTTGTTGATGCAATTTGTCAAGGGAATTAAATGAAATTACCAGCATTGCCATTTGGAAGCATTTCTAAATGGCACTCACACACTTTCAAGCAAAAAGTGTCTCAAATTAGCATTTATTTTCCTGAGCCTGGGCTTGTTGTTTTCAGTTACATCTGAAGAAGAGTGATAGTTGATGCCAAATAAAGAAAAAATAAACTCTATGGGAGAATATAAAAAGGCGAGCTATGTTGTGTATGTGTGTTCCATACATAAACTCTAAAAATTAGGGATGTAATGTCTGTGACACCACCCATCTATTCACACAAGTGTTATGAAGCCTTAGATTCCACGTTATGGGAACCGCCATTGCATGATATTCTTTGTGACTATGAAAATAATCCATATTTGGCTGTCTTGCAGTAGTCTTTGGACAAAACTCATTAATATTCCAATCCTTAATAACATTTTAATGAAATAAAACTGTCAAATGGCACCTCTCGAAATAAATAATATGGAGATGAACTAGACACTGCGATTGTAACCAAATGAAGAAAAAAGGAATTTGCATTGTATCACGATAATGAAATTAGAATTGTCCCATTGACTTAGAATGGAGAGTGGGCTTTTTGCATACAACCACCTCAAGCCACGTATAGGCCATTTGATGAACTGAATGTTAGTTGCTTCCATGTGGTCTTCACAAACTGGCCAACCTGATAAACCAGCAAAGCCACCAAATAGTGTGATTTCCAGGTCCCTCTAAAAATGGTTTCAAGGCAAACGTCCATTTCTTTTATCAGACCAAACAACATATAATTACGTCCATGAGTTACGTATCCACTTATCTATCTATCTATCTATCTATCTATATATATACAGTATATTACTCGTGAATATCAAGCTGTATTTCTGTCATGAACAAAAAAAACACTGTTAACTCCGACATTGGGGAATATAATTATTTCTGCATGTTTTTTGGTTGGCCACCAAAATTTACAGACTGCCAAATTAAAATTTGATCTCCAAAAATAACATAATTCTGAAAACAGCAAACCAAATTTTTTGGTTCACCTGACAACGTGCGTTGATTTAATTTGCACATACATAAGTGTAAATGTGCAGCAAAACACATTGCAAATCATAAAACAAACACTATCAACACATGTATCATTTTGATAGTCATTCTTTACTTTATTAGTATTTAGTCTTTAGAAACTCAACACTTTCATATGTTTATTATTGGTATTTTCCTTATTTTATAAGTATTTAAAGCAGAAATAGAAGCCTATTGAATGAATACAATTAATGTTAATTCATTGTTGTTAATTGTGCATTCATTATGCTCAAGCCTATTTGCACGGATGTTGAACTCATCAAGATCAAAACTCTGAATATTTTAATACTTCATTTAAATAAAGAGGCATGCAATCAAACAGATATGGGATAACATTGACAGATTAATTACAATTGAATAGACAGTACATATATGGTAACATATATGGTAACAGGAAACAGGAAATAACAGGAAATATCAATTAAAAAGTGAATGTTTAAATAAAGACTTGAAAAACGTGAAACATACGTTTTCTGATTTATAACATGTGTTTTCTTGTACATTGGTCTATGTGACTTTTGACCATCTATAAACATACATGATTTCACATGATAGACGAGCAGCCATGTAACCGCTGGTAATGATAAATAAGAAATGTAATTGTATTTTATTTGCCGTTTGTCAAGATTTTTATTTGGCTGTCTGTGAAATCGTTTTTGTAGCCGCCAAGTAACTTTTCCTGACAGAAATAATGATATTCCCCCAACGTCAGAATTAAGGTAGGCTGTAAGCTATATATAAAATATATATGCCACGCATACTCTTTAATAAAGTTACAATAAAGCAAAAATTATTCATAAAATGTCACATTCCCTTAATCACATTGTAATTGTGTATTTATATGAGCATATATACAGAAATACACAAGGGCTTGAGATTCCTGCTCAACTGGGTGTGCAAGTACTTGATAGTACATAACTCACAGAAGTTATTGTAGGTTGTTTGGTCTGGAAACGTAAATGTATGCAATTTGCCTTGAAACGTAACACATTTGTCGTTTATAGAGGCACTTGGAAATCGGACAATTAGGTTTTGCGGTTCATCAGGTTGGCTGCTGCTTGGCTCCATTTCTACTTGGAAGAGTTACTTACTACTGCTTACCATGGCAGAGTCAGGATCCTGTGGATGAAGCATGAGCGTTTTTACAATTTGTTTACGACATCCCAAAGGCCAAAAGACTTGATGAAACAAAGCCCTGCATGGTCACAGTTGCTTTACGTGTGCGCTGTGTTACAAAATGTCACAGATGGAAGGCATTCAATGGAAAGGGGTTCTGCTGACCAAAGGTAAGGCTCTGTAACGTAATCTGATCTTCCCAAATCATACAATAATTGTTTGATTGGGGAAACAATGTGTTATAGACAGAAATTAAGGGCAAGAAGATAAAGGGGAGTCACACACACGGAAGCAATCTTCTGCTTCAGTTGGAAAACTTGGCGTGGGTTTCACATTTGCTCTCTCTTCACTGTTTATTTCTCATGAGAAACAGAAAACAAAAGCCATGGTCCAAAAAAAGTCTAAATTGGCAGACCAGAAAAAATGTTTATCTTCTCCCCATGTATAACCCAGTTAACTGGAAATGACTGAACCGAGAACCATATTAGCTTGGCACTAAACCATTTTGCATACATTGAATTGTTCTGGTGTGAAAATGGTAAGACTATCGTTTCACGTTTCACACCTCAAAGAACCTTTGACTCTTATATGGGGGGGAGTGTACCTAACCTGTGATTGAGCATCATTTAATTCTGCTATAGGTGTTGAGCTCGTTCATTAGCGTTAGCTCATTCTAAATCATTGAATGCATTTCTTAGAAGATGGCCCCTAACCAACCTCCTCTCCTGGCTGACCCAACCTGGCAAACACAAGCACACCTCTGCTCCCTCCCCCCCACTCCCATCCTCCTGCTCCCTTGCCTTTAAAACCCAATCTCCTCAGGGAAGATAAGGCACTCGCACTGCCAGGGTGTTGCTCATGCACACAGCTGTGTCCAAACCCATTACCACACCCCACCCTGAGACCGTGGCTGAAGCAGCAGCACCACCACCAGCACCTACACAGTGAACTGTTACCTTCCACTGAAGGAGAACAAGATGTCCCGATCAAACTCATTGTGGCCGGTGAAGAGGAGAAGAGAAATATGGGGGGAGATAGGGTAGGATGGAGCAAAGGCAAATTGTTTTTTTTAATAAAAAGGATTTCTCTGAGAGCCAGAAACCTGTGTCAGAGACATAGTTGCTTCTGCATCACTTTCCAGATGGACACAAAAAAAGTTAAAACAATCACATGCTTTGTATTCTTGTGGGAGCTGGTGGCACAACATCAGCGTTAACATGTGTTTAAAGCAATTTGATTAGCAATCTAAACAGTATTTTGGTCTCTGAGTGTATGTGACAGCATGAGTTGTTCTCATAAGTAAAACATTTAAGGAGGGCTATCAAGCTAAATAATACAAAATATTATTTAAAGCTAAATAAACTAAAGCTAAATAATACAAAATCTGGCTTTGTCCAGTGCTCCACCTTGCAATTCATTCCAAAACTGTATATGGACACACACTTGTCTTAGGCTTCTTTTGTCGAAATGACAGAAATTGAATATATATTGCATATTGAATATATTTTTTATTTGGCAATCAAGTGTGTGATGGTGCCAAAACAACATTTGTCCCTCGAGGTATTTTTTTCCGCCATGATGCAGAGACGGATGTGAGAGCTGGCTGTCATCTCACATGGAGACTGATTCAGTACACAAAAGGGCCAATTTTATGGCAATCACCAGAGCACAGTAATATGAATCAGAGGCGGCGCGGGGGGGGGGGGGCTTCATCTAAAGTCTGAGTTTCTCATTGTAAACAAGGGGGTCAGGAAAGTGCCAGCCTCCGTGAACCGATTGCTGGAAGAGGGTCACATCATTTAGGTATTGTTTACAGAGTTTGTTTTAGGTATCGCGTTTATATTCAAATGGCAATAATTGTATCTCAGCTGGATTTATGAAACTGTGCACGCTAACGTGCGGACACACACTTGTCCAATATGATGCTTCACTCACATGACAATCGACTCCATAGCTCTTGTTCCAACAATGGATTTTGCAGATCTCTTGATCATTTCCAATTATCGAGGCAAAAGACCTACAACCTTGTAAAGCAGCGCTTTAATCAGAGCCAGACAGTAATTTCCAGATTGATTAAGCGGGCCGTGCTAAGTGACTCATTATAACGCGGGTCTCAGAACAGTTTGAGGCCAGACCCTCCTTCTCCGGCAGCAGATGTCGGGGAGCCACCCGGAGCCCTCGACAGGTTGAGGGGAAGTGATGGCTCCATGGTGATGGATACCGCCATGCTCCGAGGGGATGCAACATAATTAGTCTCATTGATTTAGATGAACACGTTTTTTTTTATTTTTTTATTAATTGTTTTTATTTCATCCTGGAAACGTGGACTGCTCCATTTTTGCATTTTTCAATTTTTTTGCCGTGGCCGGCATCGTGATGTGATTGCGTTCATTTTAAGGGATTTTAATGGATGGATTTTAATGGATGGATTGGACGTTTAGTATCGAACAACAAGAACAAGAACAACAAAAAACATAAGCCATATAGGGCTCCAAAAAAGTAATCTACTCGATAGTCTGCAGACGATGGACTGCTTGATTAAGTTTGCGTCGAGTGGCCCTCTCACATCAGACAGTGAATCACGCCACTGCATTTCTGTATATCTCACACAGACGGCTGCAGTGCGCCTTCCCTCGGCCCAGGGACCGTAATGTGGTTACGGGATCGATCAAAACGAGGAAAGTGAAGTCTTTATTATCTCAGTTACAAACTTGCTCTACGCTTTTGCCGTCGTGGTGAGCAACTGTTCTTTCTCTCGCACAGCCATAACAACGGATTACACAGAGGCGCAGCTCCTGATATTAACATCACATCTGTTTTATTTAAGAGCTCCGCAGCACTGAAGGCAGAGTTCACTTCACTACGTCTTGTGCGCATCCAGTGTTGTGTGGTGTAAACCGCTACGGCAATTCTGTGGGAAGCGTCTGAGTGTTGTGTCATTCCAGTCATTTTTGTTTGTGCCTCTGATATTAAAACACATCGTGTTGCATTAACCCTCGAAACAGAAACCTTCCTCCCCCGAATTCCTACTGAGGTTGCCTGATGGTGACCTTGTTTCACACTGCAGCTGTACAGCACAACCACTGCATTACCATTCCCCTGATGTTCTGAAGAAAAGAAATAAGCCACCGGCAGAGCCGTCATTAATTCTCGACCGCCGTATTTCACAAGCAGGTCAGGCGAACTCCGCAAGCTCAGATGCTTGAAGATGGCATTTCCAGTAAGCAAAGGCTACCGCGACGGCTGACATTCCTATTGTTTATCGGCCCAGCTCTTGCAAGCAATAACAAAGCCCAGGCAACCCGCAGCCTATCACTCAGCCATCAGGTGTGTGTGTGTGTGTGTGTGTGTGTGTGTGTACATGCAGCCATAGTAGACAGACAGAACCAACACAATCCGTGTGGACTCTCTACACCACAATAACAGCAGAGACATCCTAGATAGGTTATAGCGATGTTGAATCCCACTAAACAACACACACCAAGATAATCATATAGAACACTACCCAAGCAGCATCAGAACCTATGGTGCTTCTCGAATAACATGTAGTTCTCCTTGAATAAGAGACATGATTGTCTCCATAATCACTAAACACAATATATCACTGAGCTGTAGGCTAAATAGGACAGTGTAGACAGTGGTTGTTTACTGCACATTAATAATGGTGCTTATCCGTTCCCACTTATCTGCATTGCTTATCGTGCTAATTAATTGTATTTATTTTATAGAAGCATGTGTCCATTCTGGCCCCAGCCATCTGCTGCGATGGTGCACATATCCGTGCCTTCATACAGGCACACACGCGTGCATTCAAGTGTATGAGCATTCCATTGCATTCGCACTGAGCCCATGGACATTTTAATATCTCTAAATAGCATGCATACAAACAAATACTGCCTCTGGCAAGAAAAAAGGTGCAGACTGCCCAGTCAGTTGTAAGGAACAACTGTCTAACAATGGTCTTAAAATTACTAATACTTGTCCAGTCTTTGAGATCCAAATTGACACTTTATATCCTACGTCGACAGTGGATGACCTCTTGACACACCAGAGCACCCCGGCTCACGCCCAAACCTCTTCCTAACCCTGTCTGAAACACGGCCCCGATTTCAACTCTCCACCTGTTTTCGTTCCTGTTCCTTTGTTAACCCGCTATATCTACTTCAGAGCCTGCTGAGCAGCTTCGCCTATCCACAGTGAACTTCCATTCTCTTTGAACTCCTGTCCGCAACTTGGAGCTAGGTTCTGAGCTGCCAATAAAGGCCTCGGGCCAGCATAGGGCCAAGAGAGAGACAGCTCCTACTGAGTCTGTCAGTCACGCACCTACATGGCAAGCTAAATGCAGCCTGGCCTTGTATCCATTCCACATATACTAAAATGTCCAGGGATGAAAGATGAAAAGAGTATTACATGGAAAAACTCACTCTAGACCTGCATTGTATTGGTGGTAGTGGTAGTGTATCTATTTTTTAACTTTTTGGAGTGAATGTACACTTTCTGCGATTTACATTTGAGCGTGCGGCTCTGCTATAGGTGCACAGTACGTACATTGTGTGGACGGACAGTCTGCACTTTTGCCTTTCATAGAACAGGCGTACCAAGCCGCACTCAAGGAATACATTTCCGATCTTTGCGCGTCATTCTCCTTTTCTGCCAGAAGTTACAGACTGAAATGCATCTTATTGGGAAAATTTCATGCCGAGGCATGCAGGTAAACGTGGTTCCAAAAAGAAGGGCGCTTCACACAGGCCTGCCAAAACGGGTATTGCATGTTTGCCATCATTTCTGGCAGTGCGAAGCCACACCGGGCATGATGTGGCTGGACTATGAATTGGCCTCTTTAATTTTCCATTGGTCAGCTGCATAGCCCTGCAATATGAGCAAACTAGTAATATTTGCACAGTACATCAACACATCTTCAAAAAAGAAACATTGTTCCACATGAGAAGTAAAAAGGGAACATTTGGACATCTCTGGGAAAAAGCTTCATAGTGCCATGACCACTGTCATGGCACTACAAGTGTTGTAACAGTATGTGAAGTATTAACAGTGTTGCCTTTTCATCAAAGTAGAATCAGATTATGTCTAGTAAAAAACAAATAAATATGACCGAAAAAAATGCGTCTACAAGATTTATTTCCCAAGGCAAGACAAACACTTGGAAAAGCTACAAGAGGGTTGTATCAGGATTAGGCTAGTCCCTCCAAAACCAAAGTACAACATTGGCTTGTTGTCGTTGTGCCAAAACATGGGCCTTCATTCCACGCCATTTTAGTCTTATTGACAGATGGATTTCAAACGCTCACACGGAAAGAGAGGGCAGGATAAAGCTTATCTAGCCTAGTCCTCAGCAGCTTGTATAACAATGCTGGAACAAGTGCAATCTCTGCGTTGATAGATTACAGCCTGTGTGTTAGCTCAGCATTTACGCTAGCCAAGCAAGACAATGAGATTGCGTTCAGGCGTGTCAAGGAAGCCTCGCACACACAGGGACTGAAAAAAAGGAAAACAACCCCAAGCTTTTTAAATCAGACTTTTTATTGTTCTGACCTGAGATAGAGGAAGCATCTTCTTAAATTCATTCAGTCATCTCAGGGTTGAATTGCTGCACACTCGCAATTGAGTGTGACTGCCGACTTTTCGAGAGAGTGGACATTTCTTTGAAGTGTAATGAAGTTGAGAGTCTGCATGGAATACACTTAATTGATCTCAGTCTACAGGGCGATTTAGACACATTCAAAATTATGCCTGGTCCTTCATTTAAATCTTCTGCCATCTTTTGCTCCAATTACCATTCATTTTTTTACATCAACATATCATTCATTCTTACTTCTTCTTACTACGTTTTCTGATCATTATTGGAAGGTAACCTATTTTTGTAACCTAACCTTTTGCAACCTGTTTCTTACACTATGATGATGATCCAAATGCAGCTATGAACTGTGCAAGCACTCTGTGTAAACACACTTTGATAATAACTTATGACTATGTATGAACTATACAAGCCGTCTCCGTAAACACACCACGACACGCAGGACATAATTAATATTTTACACTGACTTTGGCCCGGATGTCACTCGGGGGTGAGACGAAACCCTTTTTTTGATGGTGGCTAGAGAACAGTTTGTCTCTCTTGCATATCTTACCGGCAGAAGCAAAGTCATTAAAGCGCCAGACTCTCCTCATCAAAGACGTGGCATTCGGCTATGCTACGCCTGGCTGCATCTTCAAAGGAACACGTAACTTTCTCAACTCCTGCCTCAAAACCTGTTCCATAGCGGCTGAATTACTGAAAAAAAGCCAACCTGACCAAAGTATCCTCATTTTTTTTTCTCTTCCTTTTCCTTTTCACAGTAGACTGACAACGGTGTGGCCCTTGTGAACCACTCTCTTAATATCCTCTTCCAAAAAAACATGGCTAGACTCTTCAAAAGATAAAGTTACCGGGAAGAAAAAGTGAGCCGGGGTAATGGGTGTGCTCGTTAAATGAACGGAACGAAGGCTCACGCTTTACCACATTTCTCATTTTTCTTTTAATAATCTACCCCCCACCACCCCCCCAAAACTTTCTCTAAAGGGCCTATCAGAGCAGTGGGCTGCTGGTTCCAAAAGACCTGAGATAACAGTAATATGGGGATACTGAAGAATAAAGGGCAAGCTAATGAGGTAGGAAGCTGTTTAACAGCGATTATAAACCATATCTTATTCAATCCAACGCAGTCCTCGACGCTCTGCGGAAAGGCCTCGTCAGGATCCACTCGGTGAGATGATGGTGGCGGCGCCACGTGACAAAGGGATGTCATGGAGATGGAGGGAGATTCATTCTGTGATATGCCTCCAAAAACTCTACAGCTTTTGATGGATTCTGGAATCTTTGATGGGAATCCCTCCCCCCCTGTGCCCCCAGATTGATCTGATAACCCAAACCAGCAAGGTTATCTTGTTATCTCTGGTTTGGTTAAAACAAAAAAAACAAATAAGGTGAAATCTAAACCACAGAACAGCCACAAGGCCATGCTGGTTTGAACCATTCAGTTCCCTCACTCTAAATAATAAAATATGACAAGGCCCATTCAGACACCAAGAAACCTGTCTTTACGGCCTCTATCGCTTTAAGGGAGGTGATGGACTCGGCTATGCCTTGTCTAATCACATGAATTCATTTGGGAAAAGCCAGGCAGCATTAAACGATCTGCTCCGACTGAGAGGATCAGATAAATCCCTGTGTTCAATAAACCAAAGCGCTTTTCCTGAACGCAATCATTCTTAACGGCCTCATGAGTGCTGATCCTAATCCAGGCATATCTGCCATGCACCAAAAAATTGGAAACTTGGCCGGACACACCAGGAAGCCAATCTGGTCCGGTACGAAGGGGAAATTATAAAATCACTTTTCTTGATTTCCTTTTTTTTTTTTATGTGGCCTCAGTGAGGCGTGAGCTCATCTGAGATCTCCTTGTGGACCTCGAAGCTTTCAGGTGTGTTGTTCTTTTTTCTTCTCAAAGAGCCGCAGAGCGTCCACACTGCTCTCCCTGAACCCCTCCCTGTCATAGCCTCTGGCAGTGAGGCGGTCCTGGTCCCACCAGCGGTGAATATTAAGTGCAGGTGATATCATATTTTCCACGTTAATCTCCGGCTATCTGCATGCATGAGACTGTGTGAAGGCTGAACCCGTGGCGGCCGTCAGCCGCGTGGGATTGGAGAGCTTGCTTTGCATTCGTCTCCCAGGGGAACGTTATCAGGAGGAACACCGGCAAAGAGGGACATGGAGCATTAAGAATTGTTATCTGTTTGAATGTAATTACCGCAGCCTATTCTCCCTGCAATAAGCCCCCTTATTCCCATTAAGCTTTCACCCTCTCATAATACATTAACAGTTTTTTTTTCCTCCCCCAGGTCTGGTCGGGGAAACTAAAATAAAATAACCTTCTTAGCCATTCTGCAAACAGTTAAAAAAAATTAAAAGTTAAGGTTTTAATCAACACCATCGTCGTTCTAATCATTCAGGTTGATTACATACTGTAATCTCAACCTCGTAGGGGTTGCATTTCTAAAGGCCATGTTAGAGTCAGATTTAAATGTTTTTCCGACATACAGAAAAATTTCACGCCCGAAATTTCAAGTCCACGTCAATGTGAAATATTTGTGGATGGCAAGCAGAGACAGTTGCCTAAATAATTACACAACATTACAATTAACTACAAATTCGTCAGATTTGGAATTTAAATTTTCTTTCTTTATATTTCT
>OMKQ01068809.1:0-11249 GCA_900302335.1 Phycis phycis | reverse complement strand
TAGGCGGGGGCGAGTGACTGATGGACAGCGAAAGAAAGTGAAGGAGGGATTGGGTGTTGACAGCAGGAGAGAGAGAGAGAGAGAGAGAGAGAGAGAGAGAGAGAGAGAGAGAGAGAGAGAGAGAGAAAAAAAGAGAAAGAGAGACGTTCTGACCCTTGGTGGGAGGCCATAGTAGAACATTTCCAAAGTTAGGGTGCGGGAAAAACAGTTGGGGCTGTCAGATGCTTCATACGCACATATGATTGAGCCGGCCGATTGCACGGAGCCCAGTGATTGGCTGCCGGAATATGTTGCAGCAGTCCTCCTCCATCTGCCAACAACACACACACAAACAAAAACTACGTCACTATTTAGTCATGTAGTACACTTGTGTCCAACGCAACATAATGTGGATTTCTAATAGATACTTATTACTTATTAATAGATACGTTATTAAGGATAAGGTGGGGTTAAGGATGCCAACCCAGGAGTTTTTTGCTGGGAGTCAACACATACCCTCGCACACACACACACACACACACACAGGTTGAGTGGGCTGGCGGGGAAACCAGGAAATAATAAAAAAGGACATGTTTGTTGACGTGGAGGAGGATGAACACAGACTCGAGCTGCAGACTTGAAAGCCTTTAGCACTTCACTGCAACAAAGGAAGATAAAAACACGTATCATAGCAACCCGCTTTTCCACTCCACCGCAGGCTAGATCATGATTGGATGGGAATATTGTTTGTAAAGATAAACAGAGGTAAACAGCTGTATCTTTGTAAAACATTTGTACAAACGACATAACAAAGTAATGTCTTAAATAACAACCTCACGGTCGTGGTTCACTCATCCTGTTCACTCAGACTGCTATGAGCGCACTATCTGGTGAGTTGAACATTAAAGAGACTGGGTGCTTGACATTAGTGTTATTTCTTTGAGCTTTTTTCATCCTCACAAACCACGACTTTTTTTATCAGAAAAGATTTGTCGGTTGACATGTCCTGCGACTGCGGGCCGTGGCAAAGCTGCCTGCTACCTAGCAGAAGTAGGAGGGCATTTAGCAGACACTATTGTCCAAAGGTTGGTGGATGACCCACTCTTCCCACTGAACTATGCTGCCCCTACCTTCGATATCTCGTCCAAGGTCGTTTTTCGGGACCCCTGGTTCTGAAGAACGCTGGCTTGACTGTCTTTCCCGCCGTGGTTCCTTTCCCCATCCTGGGGTGGTTTTCCCGGGAGCCCGGAACACACCCTAGAACCAAAAACTTAAACCTGAAAAAGATCAGATGAACCTAACAGGAGGGATGGGAAAACCATAGAGGATGGCTAACAATAAAAAGGAAGTTTCAATGAAATTGCACTGCATAGCAATGTGAAGGAAAAACTAAATAAATCTGGATGACGGTTCCACAGAAAAAGGATAAAAAATAACATTATAAATGGAGGGCATTACCAGATTTAGCCGTCCGGTCATCCTAAGTAGCAAGAACGTTTTGATATATTTTGACCTTGTTTAAATATTGCCATAGGGTGGTCCTTATCTGAAGCAAAGGCACCCAGTGTTGAATTAAACAAAACACAAATAGTTGTTCTGGCAGGTATGTTTGTATATGTTTCGATGTTATCTTACTTAAGGATACTTTTTTCGCTTGCAATTTCCACTGAGCATTATTACAGCCTTTGCACAGACATTGTGTTATATATAAATCTATAACAAATGAGTTCATGGTTGTTCACGTGATGTAACAACATATGACAGAGATAAACATAAAGAACATATTTATGAGGACTTTACAGTATTCTTTCGGTAAAAAACTATACAATGACACTGTGAAATAATGGAAAACTCTTATCTTCAGTAAGCCCCTTCCTTCAGCCTACTGATGATTAAGCTACAAGGCAGAATCTGCATTGTACCTCCAACATCCAGCCCGGGAGACCTGCACGTTACCCCAGCAGCTATGAAATAAGCCCTGTGGACCTGGGAGAAGTTGTCTAGGGGTCTGCGGTGGTGGAAATTAGTTAAAGGAGAATACACTTGCGCAAAAAAGCAATGGAAGAAAAGCATGATACAGCCATGAGGAGGATCAGTGGTTTTAGTGGCTAACCACACTCTGGTTGTAATGATACGTACCAAACGTGTTGTTCTCGCAAAGAGACGGCGATGACTAAGTGAGCTCGTCATCCGACATCTGCACGCTACCATGATGCTCCATGTATAAACTGCACATTCCCGAGCAGAGGCATTTTTTGTCCTCACCCCAATTTCTCAAGATGAGTCATCTGACAGTTAATCAGTTGTAATCCTTTTTATTTAAATGTATTTCCGTTGAAATCATCGCTGTTAAGTCTATTTGTTTTTTCACAAATAACTGTGAAGTTGCGTCGGAAGTGCGTCAGCTCTGTCAGTATACTGCAATGAAGATTGAAGCAATCCTGTCAATAATGATCAATTGTTCTGGTTTTGTATTCTGTTACAACAGTGTAGCATCATCGCCTGCTTTAGAATATAAATAGACGTTGATTGTTATTTAAATCAGATTTTGAGTGAACAAACCGTCTGAACCACACCTGGAGTTTAATAAGAAGACACCAAGCATAGGCTTTTCCAAATCGATATACGGAATGTAATGAGAGATTTCAGTTTTTCCCCCAAAAAATTTCACTAACCCCCTCACAAAAAGTTAAACATTTCTTCCATGAACCATTCATAGGATAACATCTTTAAAAATCTTTTTTTTTCTGTTTTCAATTGTGAGAATGTTAGCCCAATTTGCAAACTTTTTTCCTGTGTTGTCCTCATCCATTGGATTGTACGAACAAGGTCAGACAGAGTTCATTTGTCTGACTTTAGTTCTGTGGACCATTCATTGCATTGTATGCAATGAATGTGTTACAATGTGTTTCAGGCTCAAGGACCACAAGTTTGCCAACTCGCCACGTGTTTCTCTATTCCTCAGTCATCCCTCTCTTTGGTTTGGTTGCATAAAGAAAGTCAGCCATCAGTTCAACATCGCTTCTGTGAACTGCACAAAATTCACGTTTCACATATGTGTTTCTGACTAGACTATCACCACCGCATTTTCCCACCTGAAACAAACTGTTGTGTTCCTCAAAGTCATTCATTGTCTTAACTTCTTTCTTTTTCTATCACTTCTCTTGAGTTTTGTAGCCACAGGCTGTGATCAGCAGCTGGGAATTAGCAATTCTACCAGACAGCAGACGGAACTCCTTGTCAATACGTCCTCCCGGAAATGTTTATCTCAGCCGACGCAAGACGTGCCGTCGTTTCATTAAGAAAACTCTCAATTGGGTCTGCCTGGAACAGGGGAGTGGGTGCGGGGAGAGGGCAGGTATCGTGTTGTATTGTTGCACATTAGTGAGCCGGCCAACTGTCTCTCTATATGTCGCTGCTTTCTCGCTCTTGATATGGTTGTTATGGCCTTTATTTCTTTCCGTCCCTCTCACCAATCTCGGCTCTCTCTCTCTCAGCTCCCATACTCTGGTATCATTCTTTCTTCCTCTCCCCTGAGCTGTGATCTCCCTCCCTTATCTATGTTCTCTCCTCCTCTGCTCCTATCTCTTCCTTTCTTTCTCTTTCATCTCCCTCTCTGAATCCCTGTCTCTTCCTCTATAGTACCTCTCTCTCTGTCTCCTGTCTCATTCTGTCCTCCTGTTCTGTCTTTCCTCTCCCCTCTCTACTATCTCTCTCTTTCTGTCCCCAATGTTTATTTCCCTCTCTTCCATGCCTCTTTCCCCCTCCAAAACTGTTATCTCTTCCCATTCCTCTTTTTCTCTCATCTTCTCTCTCCCCCCTTCAGTCATATAATTAACATGTCCTGCATTTCCCCAGTTGTTTTAATTTCCTCCACCCAGACAGCTTGATCTGCTTGCCGCTGTTGTACACACCGCCGTACCTGTGGCTGATCCGAGTGAACGCTCTAACCCCGCGGAGGCGGAAGGTACACCTGTGGGTACTAGCAACAGATCTGTGAGGTCTAGAGCTGAACACGTGTTCGACAGAAGAACAGGGGCTATTACACAAGCTACTAAACGGGGGCATTAGGGTAAACCAATGCACATCACGCGACGCCTAGGCCTGGGTACTGGGTACCACTCTGGGTGTGGTACCAGAGCTCAGGAGAAGCCTGCGATCGCGAGCTCCCAGTCACCACCAATGAGTACATGCGATGAGAACCAACCCTAGGCAGGCCAGGGCTGCAAATTTACTGACTCCAGAAAAAACCCACATTTGAGTAGAAGAAAGCTACAGGAGGTGAGGCAGTTCAAGAATGGAGGGGGTCTGGATTTGAGGGATGCCCTTCCGCTTTATAAGCAAAAAGGGGGCTTTTTATACGGTAATGTAACCTGTAACCTAGGATAAAATAGCCATAAACAGATACTTGAATAAATAACAGTAAAAATATTTCTGAATAAATATTCTGACATTAGAAATAAAAGTCCATGATTTAGTCTAATAAATAGGATAAAAAATAATTATTTTCAATATTGATTCTTACAGGACATTTTGTCACTTCAGCCAATCAGAATTTGGTTGCAACTTCTAGGGAATGCTAGTCAGAGAGAAGAATGCAAGCTGAAGGAAGAGCTAGTGAAAGGAACCAGTGAACAAAAATACGCAAGAAACGTGGAAATCTTTATTTTCTTTGATTTAAAAGTGTTTTTTGCTATATTCTGTCTGCAAGTGCAGACTGTGGTTTATTTAGATATTCTATAGGAGAGTAAAACCAGACAGACAGACAGACAGACAGAAGTACTTTAATAAAAAACAGTTATTATCCGGATCGTTCAGAGCCACGTTACCGCTGGCGAGCCGCCCACATTGAGAAGAACCATTGGATCATCATCAAGTGCATCCACAAGATTCATCTACATCCCGGAGAAGAACAAGGACTCTTTCATCAACACTGCAGTCGGACTGTGTAAAGCCTTCAGTATTGTCGTTGCAAAAGGCTTCGTTTCGACTTTGATTTGCGGTAAGTGTGGACTCATTGAAATTAAATTACATTGAACTCATCTCCTGCTTCCATGTGGAGTTCTCTGAACTGCTCGACTGGTCGCTAGAAATGTTGAATGCATTGACTGTTGTATATGGTCTATGATTGATCGTTTATTGAAAAGAATGATTACCATTTAACCTGAGACTGGATTCACTATACGTTTATAGCCTTGACGCTAATGTTGACTGATGAATGTTACTTGATATTTGATGGTATTATTGTTAGCAAGACTGATTTTGATTTTGTTTTCTGAACTCACGTAAACCTGGTCGCTCACTGGTTCATATGGATAAAATAAGAGATCACTACCTGATTCAAAATTAGGCCTACTGATTTAGTGCAGCGGATAATTATATACGTGACATATGTGAATTTGCATCTTATTAACCGAAATAAGAAATGTAGGTTAATTGAATAAAAATTGAAACTGAGTTAACTCTAAGATACAAACTAAACAGCTATTTAAAGGTGACTTTGAATCTTTCATAATTATTATTTTGAAACCAAATGGGTTACTAGAGCATATTACCAGAAGAGGTAATTACTTGAAAGTGTAAAGCGTTTGAACCACTTAATTATCATTCTTTATATTGTCTATTATGTTATATGGTACCAAGTTATGTATTTTACTCTTACTACTTTATATAAACAAGCCGGCATTACTGTTTTAACTAATAATGCTCCTTACAAGCCTAGTCACTGGTCCTAACATAACATTGTTCATGTACAACTCGAGGTAAGTGTTACAATTAATGGCAAGCCAGCCATGAGTAGTTTATTGTTAAAATATAGTGAATTATTAGCAAATAAAGACATCTGAACATCCAGACCTTAAATTGACCCAAGCTTGGCCAAAATGTGAGAGAGAGAGAAATGTGAGAGAAAACGTAAAAGTGCCTAACTCAGTCATTGTTAGTGGACTTACTGACAAATAAGACCAGGATGTCACTGATTTCTTGACCAGATATGGACGCATTGCTAGAACACTCAAAGTAGATGACCTTGAATCTCCATACCACAAAAATGCCATTGTTGAGTATATGAGTGGAGCTGCATTGAAAGCCCTTGAACCCCTGCTTGATTACGCGAGTCCCGGAAATGTGAAATACCCCATCAAAGCCCTGTCCACTGAATATGTCCCAACTGTAACTGATAGCGTCACTCAGAGCTACATAGTTAACTCCAAAAGATTGCCAAGTTAAGTGGCATAACCTTTGAAGACGTACTGCAACTACAGCTAATTAGATCACCTGTTCTAACTTTACTACCTGTTACTCAACCACAAGAAGCCTCTCCTGTTAAGACAACAGTGCCTGCTGAAACACTCAAGCATGCCACCAAAAGCAGAGTGCACAGTCAGATTATAGAGAATGCCCCTATCACAACCGTGAGCTTGCAAACCCTGCAGAGGTGCAACGAGTGATTGTAGAACACATTGTGAAAAGTGATGCCCCAGCGTCATTAATGTTTCATTCAGACTCTTCCGACAATTCTCGGGCAAAACCCCTTGCCCCAGTCACAAAGTAGATTTAGACACATGGCGTTATAGCGTTGAGCTCATCTTCAAAGACCCAACTCTATCTGACTGACAAGGCTCAAAAATGATTCTGGAAAGCTTAGTGCCACCAGCGGCCCATGTTGGCAAACCCTTAGGCCCACAAGCCTTGCCTACAGCCTACCTTGAACTATTAGACTCAGCATTCGGAATCGTTCAAGATGGTGACGAACTGTTTGCTGTGTTCCTCAATACATTCCAGAACACTGGAGAGACACCCTCCCAGTTCTTACACAGGCTACAGACAGTTCTCACTAAAGTACTGAAGAGAGGCGGGTTATCTACCAACGAAGCTGAGCGACACCTCCTGCTGCAGTTTTGCTGGGGGTGTTGGGATAATGTACTGATAGCTGACCTGCAACTTAAACGAAAGAGAGACAACCCACCTCCATTCACTGAGTTGCTACTGCAGCTATGCATAGAAGAAAAGCAAGCTGCCAAAGACAACCAAATGAAGAAGCACCTTGGGGCATCAAAGCAGAAAGCCAATATTCATGGGTTCAAGAACATGTGAAACATTCCTTCACTCACCCCAACCAAAGACATTATCCTGCCCACAATTGTACCATTGACCCATTGTGCCACACATACGTTTGAATGATCTTGTTTCCTTGAACAGGTAAGATGGAAAGTCCACATTTAGAGTTCCCGGCCCCATTATGCCTACAGACGTTTGATGACACAGTTGGGATGGGCTGTGGTGGTTCCACTGACCTGGAAGTCTCACATTTGACCTGAAAGTTGATGTGAAGCACACTGGGATGCTTTCTGTTGCCAGTGTGTTGCCAGTTGCCTGTGGTGATGCGTACTGAGAGCAAACATGACATATCCCTTCCAGCAAAGTGTCTGTAGCTGAAGTACATAGAAGGCATCCAGCACAGAACATCCGATACTGCACACAAAGGTGGTCTCCCAAAGTCCTCCAAAGATGTAAAGCTGAACTTAAACTTCGATGCTCACCACTTTCAGCTGAATGGAGAAAGAGAATAGAAGGAAAGATAAGTGCTATGCCAGAAGTGTTTGCTCTACAGGACTCAGACTTTGGTCGAACAGACAAAGTGAAGCACCAGATCAAATTGACCAATGAGACCCCCTTCAAACACAGACCACAACCCATTCGTCCACAAGACATCGATGCTGTACGGAGACACCTGCAAGAGCTGAGTGAGGCAGGAATAATTTGTGAGTCAGTCACCATTCTGCTCACCTATAGTGGTGGTCAGAAAAAAAATGGAGACGTGACTCTCTGCATCGATTACCACAAGTTAAATATGCAGACAATAAAGGATGATTATGCCCTGCCTAACCTAGAGGAGACCTTCTCTGCACTCACAGGCTCACAATGGTTATCTGTCCTAGACCTCAAGTCAGGCTATTATCAGATCGAAGTCGAGGAAACTGATAAACCCAAAACAGCCTTTGTGTCTCCATTGGGGTTTTGGGAGTTCAGTTAGTTATGCCCCAGGGCATAACTAATGCTCCCAGCACATTCCAATAGTTGATGGAAAAGTGTATGGGAGACATGAACCTCAATGAAGTCCTCGTCTTCATAGATGATATCAAAATCTTTTCAGAACCTCTTCTCAATGAACCGACTGAAAGACTACAGCCTAAAACTGTCCATGGAAAAATACAAGTTCTTCCAGACTTCCATGAGGTACTTAGGACATGAAACAGACCCCGAAAAGATTAAAGCCCTGAAGACATGGCCCAGGCCAAAGAACCTCAAAGAGTTACGCTCATTTTTAGGTTTTGCTGGGTATTAATGGCAATTTATCCATAACTATTCTAAGATAGTAAAGCCGTTAAATGACCTCCCTGCTGGGTACCCACCCCTTAGAAAGAGTGACAAATCGTAAGAGAACACAGGCCAGTACTTCAAAGCAAGAGCCTTTTGGAAAACGGTGGACTGACAGCTGTCAACATACATTCAAATCCATCATTGACAAACTCTCCACTGCTCCAGTGTTAACATTTGACAACCCAAAGCTGCCGTATGTGTTACACACTGATGCAAGCACAACTGGATTAGGAGCAGCCCTATATCAGGAGCAGGAGGGAGCCATGCATGTTGTAGCTTATGCAAGCCGTGGATTATCGAAGAGTGAATCTCGTTACCCAGCTCACAAACTTGAGTTCCTAGCCTTCAAGTGGGCTGTAACTGAAAAGTTTGCTGATTACCTGTATGGAGTCCCATTCACAGTGCTCATGTACAGCAACCTGTTAACTTACTTGCTCACAATAGCCAACTTGGACGCAACAAGCTATTGGTGGTTGTCTGCTCTCTCCACCTTCAGCTTCCGGCTGCAGTACCGAGCTGGGAAACGCAATCTCGACGCAGATGGTCTCTCACGACGTCCCCATGTTGAACCTGTGAATGATCTGGTCTCTCAGAAAGAAGAGGAGCAAATCCATCAGTTCATACACCACCACTTACCTGAGTCTGACGAAGTCACCCGTATCTCCTCCGGTACTGTTGATGCATTCTATGAAAGACATCTCGTCTGCCGTCCTGTAAACATGAATGAGAATGGTCCCATCAATCCTCTAGTCACATCTCTTGCCATGATGGCCAAAGCAGTTCCTGATGGTGGTTCTGACTTGTTTGAATTCAGCTTGTCAAAAGATAGTCATAAACCAAAAATAAAATTCAAACAAACCAAACTTTTTTTACATGCATCAATTAAAATGGAGCAGAAATATGCAATGCTTTGATTGGGATATGAAGAAAAATCTAAACTAACTAATTTCTACATGTAGGCCTATGCTACCCCTGAGGTTGTTGTGGTTGAGTGAGTGTAGCATGGTTATCTTTGGGCATTTGTCTTCACACCAGCAATGTCAGCAGAAATCAGTTCTCCTTCAGCCCACACCCAGTCAAGCTAACATGCTAACGCTAACATCACACACAGGCCATTAATTTATAACACTTACCTCGAGTTGTAGACAAGCAATGTTGGCCAAAGCAGTTCCAGACAGCTTTGAACACTGCGATGGATTTCGATCATTTCCAGTATATCAGAGGAAGATTTGAAACAAGAACATAGCCGACCCCGCCATCTGTGAAATCCTCCGTCTGACGGAAACTGGGGAAACCCCTCCTCCAGCTGTTAAGAAAGAGCTGCTAGAGCTTCCCATCTTCTTGCGAGAGATGAACAAGCTTGAGTTGAAAAATGACATTCTCTACAGGAAAAGGCAAGTTGTAGAAGAAACTCAATACCAGATTGTTTTGCCTGTGAATTTTAGAGACATGGTACTGAGAAGCCTTCATGATGACATGGGTCACATGGGTTTCGACCGAACCCTTGACCTCACACGATCCAGATTCTTTTGTCCCAGAATGGCTACTGACGTTGAAAGGAAAATAAAGAGTTGCAGCTGCTGTGTATGTCGCAAAACACCAGCGCCCCTGGTGAACATCCAAGTCACAAGACCTCTGGAGTTGGACTGTATGGACTTTCTATCAATAGAACCAGACAGAAGCAATACAAAGTATGTACTTGTGATAACTGACTTCTTTACTAAGTACGCACTGGCAATCCCAACTCCTAATCAGAAAGCTCGAACAGTAGCCAAATGCCCGTGGGAAAACGTCATAATTCATTATGGCTTTCCTGAAATCATAACTCTGTGATCTAGATCTAGGCATTACAAAAGCTAGAACAACACCGTACCATCCCAGGGGAAACCCTGTTGAATGATTTAACAGAACTTTACTAAACATGCAAGGAACTCAAAGCCCAAGACGAAACTCACTGGAAAGACTTTGTCAAGCCACTAGTGCATGCGTATAATTGCACCAAACACGAGACAATCAGGTTCAAGCCATACAAACTCATGTTTGTGCGACAGCCTCGGTTGCCTATTGATCTTGCCTTCAATGTCCCATTGAACAGTAGCAATCATAAGTCTCACTCTGCGTATGTAAGAGCTTTGAAAAACCATCTTCAAGAGAGTTACCAGCTTGCTAGTAAGAATTCTGCCATGACTGCAGCACGGAACAAAGTCAGATTTGACAGACGTCCACCTTGGACGTGGGTGATCGTTGTAGGAATAAGAAATATCTAGCCGGGACCTTTTTGTTTGCTCTTTGATGTGGTGATGTATGTGGGGGTTTGCCCCCTGTGAGACAGACGGCAGAGGAACTTCAGGATATGTTAACATAATGCAATTAACTGTGTTTTCCTTCCCATTGTTCTTCTGGCCCACTCCCAACAGTCTGAGGGCCAGAGAATCACACCTTTCACACTGAAGACACAGACGTGGGGGTGAAGGGGGAAAGTATTTGTCAATGAATGGTCCTTTGCTATGTAATTCTCTGACTCACTCCCAACCTTTTGGAGGCCAGAGGATCACACCTTTCACACTGAAGACACACACGTGGGGGTGAAAGGGGGAAAGTATGTGGAAATGATTGTGTTACTTTACAATGTAACTTTCATATCATGTTTGGTATCATTTTGATAACTCTGTAAGTGTAGTAAAACTGTCTCAGCCTCATAGGGAAATCATGTGGTTGTCATCCGAAACCCAAAGGTTAGGATTCTTAATGCATATGAAATCAGGTAACGCCCAGTCAGCTCCGCTGAAGATGACACACCTTTTTGGGCCCTGGAACCAACAGCAAATGGTCTTAGATGAAAGAATACTCAGCATGTGGTCTCCTAAACAATGCCTTTGGATAACTGG
>OMKQ01068805.1:0-15409 GCA_900302335.1 Phycis phycis | reverse complement strand
AGATCCTGTCCATGAATATCACAAACAGAATCGGAGACAAGGGGCAACCTTGGCGGAGTCCAACATCCACTGAGAACGCGTTCGACTTTGTGCCGAGAATACGAACACAGCTCTCACTTTGGTTGTACAAGGACCGAATGGCTCGTACCAACGGCCCCGGTACCCCATACTCCCTCAGTACCCCCCACAGGATTCCCCGGGGGACACGGTCGTAAGCCTTCTCCAAGTCCACAAAACACATGTAGACTGGATGGGCAAACTCCCATGACCCCCGTAGCACCGCTGCGAGGGTGAAGAGCTGGTCCACTGTTCCACGGCCAGGACGGAATCCGCATTGTTCCTCCTGAATCTGGGGTTCGACAATCGGCCTGAGTCTCCTTTCCAGCACCCTGGAGTAAACTTTCCCGGGGAGGCTGAGCAGTGTGATACCCATATTCGTTTAACGTATCTTATTTGATTGTCAACATTGTAATCTGTGCCGTTTTGTCAAACATGACCCAAGTAATTTAGAGAAAACTATTTTTCAGTTTCTGCCAGCCAGTTTGTGAACATTCCACTCTGCTCCAAAATGCAGGTGGCGTGCTGTGTGTGGATGTGTGCAAGGTGTGTGTGGATGTGTGGAGCTCCGTCGGGGCAGCCGGGAGAGGGTGAAGCCGTGGTGTGCCACACTTCAGATACAACACTGCTCATTATAAAGTGCATACACAACCACGGTACTACAACAGTATCACAAACTCACCCCACTCTCAGCATTTTAAATCTCACACTGTTTGAATTAGAGCTGAGCACTTAAGACTTTAAATGAATACTCTCTAAAGGTTGTTTTCGTTCTGGGCTTCTACAGAAACATGGTGGCCCTCATGGAAAAGGACCCACTCCCAATGCAGGTATAATGGGCTCATTTAAGGTAAAAAAAAAAAAAAACCAACAAATCAGATTTCCAGGGGAGACACCCTAATTAAAACACTCATTAATATCATATTTCATTTCATGTCCATTCTGCTCGATACCACCAAATTCTAAGAAGTGACCCTTAACATTACAACAGATTTTTTATGTTTTGCATTGAACAAATTTGCAATTAAAAGTCTTCATGATCAGTTCCATTTTTCTTGATGGTTCATTGTGGATAGCATTTTCAGAGATTAGCTATATGTCTCAACACATATGAAACTGGCACAATTCTTGCCCAAAAAGCATATGATGCGTGTCCATGCAAACTGCTCTGAAAGACTTGAGACACTCTGAAAGTGTCACAGACAAGAAAAATACAACAAACCTGGGCCACTTCCTGGAATGTGACCCTGACCACAGACTGAACATTAGTGCTGGAAGCAGGTGGAGCAGCAGTAACATTTGCGGCCACTCACTCATAGAACTGCGTGGCCTTCTTCAGGGCTGTCCTGGCATCCTCGGGGAACTCTCCTGGTTCTGCTCCTATCCAGCAGATGCTTTTCCCCTTGGCATGGTAAACGTTCCCGAAATTATACAGCGCCCGGGCCTGCCCAACCTATGTTGCACACAGATTGATCTTATTTTTAAAAACAGAAAGAAACCAGACTGGCCATGTTATAATTATACACTTAAAAATACACTAATGTCAGACCCATCCGTTTACTATGTGGGCTGGCAAGCTATTCTGGATGTTTGTAGGCAGACATGCAGTTATGACGTGCACCAAAACTATGCTGTGGCTGAAGAGCATGTTATGTGGTGGGATTTAAAACAGATATTCTAGCCTGTGTTCTAATATAGTTACAAAAAAGTTCAACAAAATCACTTAAAAGTGCCCTTCAAGTTCTGCCATCAACTTCACTTTCAAGAATTAAATCATAAGACAACAATCAATGCACTCTACAAAGCAGCAATAATAGGTATTTGACCAGTACACGGGAGAACTGAGCAGCTAAATCAAAGTAGAATATCATACAAACAAACTCATAGCTACTCTCAATCATTCTTCCATTGGATTATGCCAATTTTGGAAACTAGACGCTCAATATGTTAAGCGAGTGGATTGTCATATTATAAGGAATATCCACCCAGAGTCATATCCCATAGTTAAATATAAAAATCTTGGGACTCCAGTAAAATATTGGCATCCTCAGTTTCCCAACATTACAACATACCCTGTCATACATGGCCCTGGTGATGTCCAGATGTCTTTGGCAACAAACCACTGCTTCTTCAAACCTGCCCAGAAGCTTCAATGTGTTTCCCAGGTTACCACTGGCTTTGGCTTCCCCAAGTTCATCACGGATGGTTCTGCAGAAAATGCAATTAGCGGAAATCAGCCATGAGGTTATGGCACAATAATGCAGACATTGTGCAAACACTGTTGGCTCACAGTAGCTCATGGCAACACCGTAACACAGCACAGCCTGACATTAATTGAGAACAAACCCTACCCATGAAACCAGGACCATTATCCTAATGGAAAATGACCACTACTGTATATTTCAAACATTTGTATTTAATTTAAACAACATCAAAAACACTAGCAACATCAAAAAATCCTGTTGATGTTGCATAAAATTGCGGTACCAACAAAATGAGGGTGCTTTTTTCTCAAAAATATTGTAAATGTTTGTGTAACAAAAAGGGAAGTTGAGTACAAGTGCATTTCATTCATTCAAAGCCCCACCGAGTGAGTGTTAGGTCATGTCGGTGGTACTCCAGGGCCTTGGTGTACTCCTGTAGGTGGAAGTAGGCATTGCCCAGCTGGCTATAGATGGCACTCAGGATCTGCAGGTCCTCCGTTCCCACCTGGATGGCAGATTCGAAGAACGAGACGCCAGCTCTGTAGTCACCCGCCTTGCACAGTCGTTCACCCTCCAGGGCCAAGTCTAGACAGGATGACTCCATTCTGCAGAGTGATGAATATGAAAAATGGGAAAGAAGCATATAGTAATACATGTAGTATGACACATAGGCATACTATATGTTTTTTTAGGTGATATTTTTTGGAACTAATATAGTTTTGGAGATGTGTTTGGGAAGAACATGAAATAAAACCAGACAACCCTGACCCAAACCCAGATAAAATCTTTATGGCTGTTGAGCAAAAAGTGAAGCCCACTGCACCATTGGGGTTGGGGCTGAAACTAACTATTATTCTTGTATCTGGCCTATACTGGGCAAACTTGATGAGGATTTCTGAAAATGACAGCAAGTGACAGTGCCGGTAGTAAATTCTCTTGGCCACCATATTGTGTGGGGCCTGTGATAGCCAGGCTGAATACAACATGAATACGACCACTATGATGTGGATCTATCTAGCTATCTCATGTCGGCTGGCCAGCCATTTCTTGCTTTAAAAGTATGACATGTTTATGTCATTGAGTTATAAAGAAATAAATATGTATGCTAAATGGCTCTGTTCTAACAATGTACTTGCAATGCTAATCAGGAGTGCATATTGCTTTTGATTGCATTTAATTGTACATCTTCACATGAACTGCATCTGGTGAATTGATTGATCTTTCATCTTTTTTTGTATGTGGTAAAACAAATGACTACAAAAAACAACTTCTAAATAATCAGAACCTGCCACATCATGTCTATGGCTTAGACTATTTGGTACCAACACCAACGACAACACCTGTGGCAGTGAACCTGCATTCACTGCCATATATTTGCCTCATATTTGAAAGATTTACCTGACGAATTATGAATAATAATTCCATCACAATTGATTCTTTTGCCTTCAAAATTAGAGCATTTTTTTATTCATTTAAATAGATGACGAGATGAACATGAGTCTCATTTAGTCATCATTGACAATGTTTGTTGGGCACTGAACAGCAGCATGCTGGTTAAAAGTGGACTTGCTGCTGGATTACACAAAACGAAACTGTCCATATTTCAGGAAGTGAAAGACTAGTAAAAATCAGTTCACAAGGCAGTAAAGTCAGTCACATTAAAAATGTATAAAATGCAACAATTTACATAAAAATATCTAAATACGACTATACCTATATTATATATTTTGTTGAGTTGAGTAAAATCTGTCAAATTAAAAAGGTATAATACGTAAAATTTCCGCATCAAAATATCTAAAAACGACTATTCCTATACTATATATTTAATTACTTACATCATCTCAAATATTTCCAACAATGTTCAAACCCAAAGTAATCCGTAGTTATATTCAAGTTAACGTTTCATTTTGTCAGGTAGCACGTCTATTGCGTCACAGCCCCTTTACCCCCGTAACTTCCAGGGAAAACGTGCAAAAATCCACTAGTCTTGCCACGAATGTGCTACTCCTCTGTGACCATGATTTCTTTAGTTTTCTTTCTTTTAGTTTTTCAACAGCAATGGTGGTGAAGACACCGACTCCCATGATCCCATGTTACCTTACAACATCATTAGGCAATTTCCCTCGGGATTATTAAAGTACTTCTGTCTGTCTGTCTGTCTGTCATCAAGCTACATCTTATATATACCTTTAAAAGAGGATAAGCAAAGACAATCCAGACACTTTATAAAGTGTTAACATTTGGACAAAGCTACAGATTCCACATGTTTGTGGGAGGATAGACACAGCACAACCTACACACCCTTCTCAGGAAATACCAGACTATTTTAGTCACCCTCTTTAATGATTGCTTCACAAAGTTCCTCATAAATTCAGCCCAGAAGTTAAAACAAAGCTAACGAACATTAAGCTCCAATTTGACAAGTAAGGAAGTTTGCAGGGTGATGTCATAAGAAACTTGAAGACTTCCCTCTAGACCTGACCACACTAAGGAACGATGAAATCAGAGGTTAACTAGAACATATATTTCCATGCGAGGAATTACTTGTGCAGAGGAATGCCCTGTGATCTTTGACTTAAATTCAGTTGAGGCTGATAGTTTACAGCTGGAAAGCAATTAGCAGAGTGAAACGTAACAATTGGAAAGCTAGGCTCAATGTTATGTCTGAGAGTTTATTTGTATTTTTAATCGGAAATATCTCAAAATGTATATAAAAATGAATACATAGCACAGCCATACGGAAGTAGACCTTTGTAATACAGTTTGAATGAAATCTCGAGGTTCAATCGTTGCGCTTCCATTCATTTCACGTTTCGGTGAGAAGAAGAGTAATATGACTAATAGTGATATCTAGATTGTGCATTCCTATGAACAATAATTACAATTATACAGAGGGGAATTTTTTCAAGCTAACATTTCCCCAAGCCCATTTTTTCTAAGCTTTTTTTCCACAGGCTTTTATTTGTTGATAGTGCCAACAACATGACTTGCATTAAAGATGCACCCGGTAAGACTTTAACATTGTGAAGAGAGTAAAGGAGCAAAAGAAAGCAAAAGACTTTGAAACTAAACCAAGACAGCGTCCCCTTGCTTTCTGCTCTCAACATTTTTTCCACCATTGAAAGATTTTGCATTTTACACCCAAGTTTACAGATCCCTGCTGCCAGCAACATTATTGCTCAGAAAAGAAATGGAAGTGATAGAAAGTTTAACGCCCTGTTCACCCATAATTGGCCTACTATTCACAGTATAGACCCATAAACCTGTTGTCTTTTCTCATTCTCATGCACTCTAGACTCTCTTTGAAGTAGTGGCATGGCTTCCGTATTGCCTGTGTCACCTAGAAGAACCTTTCAACCTGTCCTTTAACATCAACACATAGGCCTAATCTGCTCTACCATCGGCAGTCAAACTGGCAAGAAATAAGTTTTAGTTGTCATAGACAAATACCCCATGTTAAACTCAGACAGACGGTAAAACAGATGGTAAAAGAGACGAGAGAGAGAGTAAGGGGGCGGAACAGAGCGAGGTCCATGGTGAAGCACACGGTGGCGTGACCTCAGCAGCAACAGTGGCACACTATTCGTGTCCAGCCTTGTGTCTGAACCACCTGATGTTACATGCAACTTGAGTGATGAAAACGCCACTTTAAATGGCTCAGGGGCAACTCAAATTCTATTTTCTACAATAGCACTGCTTGTGAAATCATCATTCCGATGTTCCCAGCAGTGATTTTGGCATTAAAGAAAAAAAGAATCTGGACTGCCCAGTCGCTCCGCTCTCTATTCTCTGCTGATCTGACAAAATCAACTTCGGAGTTGACTTACAATGCCCGGTCAAGGATGCCCTGCTCCCGAGGGCGAGGGCTGTATTCTTGTGTTGGTGTGCACAGTGCAAGCACTCTACGTAAGCCAAGTGGTATCAAGGCTGCCGTGTCGTCAGTGAGTGGCTGCCAGGATGTGTGCTACAGAGTTAAATGTTGAAGACTAATTTGCACCAAATTGAAGTCATTGGTCAATCACACTTTTTTAGTGATGGGATAGATGTTGGCTTGTTTCAGTTAGAAAAAGACCACCTGGGGTCGGCTCTATCAGCACATAGCAATAGTAGTGCAGTGTGTGTGTGTGTGTGTGTGTGTGTGTGTGTGTGTGTGTTCTTGGTGGATCTCAAGATAAAATTAATCTTGGTGCAAATTATGAAAACTTAAAAGGCTTGGTAAACTAAATTGCACAATCCATCATAATCATTTTATTGTCACCTCAATAAGTGCAAAATGTGTCATTTATTTTGTGCTGTACAGTGGGATAACTGTATAGGGGGCCACCAGTGGTGAGGTAGCAATCTGCAACCTTTTAAACATTAATGAAGAAAACAATTCAGTTGAATGCCAGGCTATACAGTTAAACCCACAGTAGAGAACAAAATAAATGACATATTTTGCACTTATTGAGGTTACGAGAAAGTGATTATGAACTGAATACCCCCCTCACCCCTCCCTCTCTAACGACTATGGTGGCAGTAGTTACTGCCAAAATGACTTCCAAACAAATGATGTATAGCTTCTAGGACACTTCTATATAATGCCACAGTATGTGTGAGGGTGTGTGGAGCTCCTGGCCAGTGGTTGATTTTGATGTCAGCATCTGAGAGGGTTACGCTTCTTGGATACATAGTATAATGTCACAGTGTCTGGCGCATATCATATGCAATAGCTCAGTGGGTAGAGTGGGTCGACAACTAACTGGAGGGTTGGCGGTTCGATCCCCACTTCCGACTGTCCACATGTCGAACCTCACAAATGTACAGATTGTAAGTTGTTTTGGACAAAAGCGTCTGCTAAATTCCCTTCTTCTTCTTCTTCTTCATGTAGATAAAGGGCTCAAACTAAGGTAACAAAAACACAACTATTATTATTTTCATAGTATTAGACACTAATTAAAACATACTTATGAATCTTATAATCCATTTCTGCCAAGTCTGTTCTGCTAAATGCCGCTAAATTCTACACACTTGACCTTTAATTGATTTAATTAAATATTGAGACACAGATCACTCAGACCTCCCAACCTACACCTTTGATTGACAACATCAGTCACTGAGGTGTGAGTTTACTGCCACTATCACAAATAAGGCACAGTGGAAGTACAGAAGTACAGATCTTTACGGATTGATGTTATTGTGATAAATGACAAGCAATAAATAGTCGTATTGTCTAATTTTAATACAAATCATAAGATAGCAGTAATATAAGAACATTTACATAAATGCATTTTAAAAAGGTGTACAACATCATCCTTTCTTCGCATAATTTTGGGAGCATTAGCCATTACCAGCAATTTCAAAACATAATCAAAACCTGCAGTATGCTATGTTCCATTCAACGTTAAGTAGGTCAAAAGCATCGGAGTATGTTCAGTCTTTAAAATCCATTTACACTTATATTTACATATACTCTCTGGTCAAAATATGGCAAGCAGAATCCTTGTAAATTACACTCATGTGAACAGCCTACCAGTGACTGACATGAAAGGTGTGCTCCAAATCTGGTGCACAATATTTGGATAGACTTCCATGCATTTCAGTATTTCGTCAACCAGAAATCCCAATGGGACCAAGGGTAGCAACAAACAGCAACATGACAAAACCTACTTTACTGAGGTGAAGCTGCTGTGAAAGTGACTAATATCAATGTATGTTACAGCTAGAACCCAGCGTCTGTGGTCCACTTCCGTCCTACCTTTGCCAATCTCTCTCCATGTAACTGGAGCCAGAAAGCGAAAGCAAAGGTAAGCCCTCTTGTGTTTGCAGCAAAAAACAAGATAACCCTATCCTATATTGCTAATTACAGATAATTAGATGTTTGATTTAAATGAATAAACATTTCTGTTGATCAATAGTTATAAGCCACAGATGACAGTGAATGCTGAATTGTAATGCTTAGTTGTAGTTTTGAGTCATGTTGCCATTCGCAAAAGGGGTATTGACTGGCTGAGAGAATGACTCCATGTGAACCACACAAATGTGTCACAAGTAAAAAGAGCAAAACAACCTCGAGTCGATGTATTGATTGACTTGTGTTTTTTTTTTGTAAAACTCTGTCCTACAATGTTTGGTACGATCATAGCATCTGCGTTAGCACAGCACAATTTAAAAACCCATACAGTTCCAATAAACACCTTAAATAAACATGGTTGAAACTCCCCTTCAACCGTGTTTTAGGACATTTATGTTTAAGAGGATGTTTTAATATACTGGAGTATATAAGTATAGCGAGAGTATAGTATATAATGTAAAGGTAACCAGCATGTCCATCATCCAACTCGTGACAACTGAATAAGACACGTTTGACCCATTACACCAAAATACAAATCAGAACAATCTCATTGACAGGACGTTTGACTGCCGGACGGGCACCAGACCGACCGCAGAAGGATTCGCCGTTTAGAACGACATTGTAGTGAACAAGTAAAAAGCAGGTTAGAAAACCCAACTGAAAAAAAGTCGGAGTTGTCGGGTGACAACATGCTGTCACATGCTTTAGGCTCCCTCAAACTGGAAACAGTTGGAGTAAAGAAACGCGGACGTTATACAACCTCCATCATATGGTCACGATACGTAGAAAACATAACTCGACTGTGTTTATATTTTGCATGCTACATATTTTTTTTTGATGGGAAAAGAAGCAAGATAGTCGACGTAAACGGGCAAGTTTCTCGCCACACTACAAACCTAGCCAGTAAAAAGCAAGACAAACTAACCTCGTAAGTTGCCTGTCTTCTTGTTTCAGTGCATCTGAAGTTTTTTTTTCAGCCTATCAATAGTTTCTTCCTCCAGAAGTACGTAGTCTCGTACCGGCAAAAAAACCAACTGACAATATCAAAGGAGAGGCTCTGTGGAATGGCCACGCCTCGTTGTAGAAAGTCTGGGACCAATTAGGATCGAGCTGTAAAATTAGGGACTCCCTAGTGTAGCGATGACTGAAGGAATGAGTCAAAATGGCAGTGAGAAAGTCACATAGTTTACCACATAGTACACTGTTCTTTAACGTCAGCGTGTAAGTGAATCATACATGTATTTATGATTCACTTACAGACAAACTGACTTCCAAGTAAAATTTATTTAGTTAACTGCCAAATATATCTGCTGTGCTATGCCCAAATTGTGGGGTTAGGGTAGGTGGAGCCTGCACTCTACGGGCCTTACGGCGCATTGCAGATTTTGCCATTGGGATATTGACCCAATAGAGTAGACTGTCAGTGTTATCAGTTCAGTCAGTATAGGGGTCGAACTTCGTAATCAATGTATAGTTCTATTCATTAGGACAGGCGTGTTATATTTTACTATTGTGAATTTATGTCGTGATGGTTGTAGTTGCAAATAGTCACCACACGGGCGCGTGTGCAAACTGATAAATAGTCGCGCTATTAAATCAACAATTGTTTGTTCACATAGACAAAATGGCAAGGTTGGGACCAAAATTAACTGCGACGTTGGGCTACTATCGCCACAATTATCATCTATCTCTGCTGTCTAAATAGGACAAGGACACAAAGATTAGATAGATTTATTTTCTGATGAATTTAAGGATATCCCTCTACCGGAAGTCCATCTCTCCTGCCTCTTACCCATGTAACTGAAGCGCGTGTTGCTCCCGCCTTCACTTCATTTATGACAAATTACACTCCAATTATAGATCCTAAATCAAATCTTCAACCTCCTTAATGGGAAAATAATATTGAACAATTGTGTGGTGGAATTGATTCCTGGGTTAAAAACGGGACTCCATTCCGACGACAAATATTCTATAAAATACAGCATATACTGTATATGTATAAATAGACCATATATTACATAAAGTACAAAGTTTTATTCACTCGTGTTTTTTTCAACTGATGGGAAAATACATATATTTCCATTACCTACATATTGGGTATGATATCTGCTTATGTCTACTGATAATAGCTTATAATATGTCATCATTTTGATATGTCAAATTATAAATATAGAAATAGTAATATAGAAAGGGATATGTGGGTGGAATACATATCAACAATATATTATGAAGCCATTTTTGTTGTAGCGGTGAACACTGTTACAGAAACCTTAGGCCAAACAGAAGAAAATAACTAATAATATATAGTCCCCAAGTGCTGGCTAGAACGATAACAAATTAACAGTTACTGTTTAAAGGGACAATAGTAAAACGTAAAAACGGGGAGATGGGAAGGATAAAATGGATAAAAATGGGAAGGATATCAATGGTTTATTTCCCACCCACCTAAAGGAAAAGATTATGCTAGCACTTGCCTGCAGTTAAGCAGTGGTATATCGGGCCGGGCCAGGACAGGAGCGGAACGGAGAAACACCACTGGGGAATTCAGAGAGGAAGATGGGTGTATGAGCGGGTTTGGACTGGGTCTCCACCTCCTCCAAGGCCTGCCTTTTTCTGCGGTTGCTCTTATTGTAACGGAAGTTGTGGGGAGGGCGTCGTGCCAGAGGGACCCCTGTCTCTTCCTCGGAAGAGGAGGAGTCATATTTGTTTTGTGTTTGATGTCGAACCGGTGCCATTGCTTCTGAGGACTCGCTGGAAGACGAGGTGAGGGAATCCGAGGGGACATCCACAATGGAAGGATCAAAGGTCACAGGGTCCGAGGCTGCCGGGTCAGTAAGCACCCCTGCAGAAGCCGGTGGGGGGGTAGTGGGGTCCAAAATGACTTGGGGTTCAGTTTCCTCCCCAGGGAACGACATGGGGGGCCACGTAGGTTCCGGAAGTATGTCATGAGCTTGGGGCCGCACTGGTCTGGATGTGTCAGTGTTCTACAGATATGATGAGATGATGAGATGAGATTTAATTGGGAGTTAGGAACAAGGATGTATCATTTCACTGCATGCTCAGTCATGCTACATGTCAAGCACTAATCAGAGGAATAAAAGAGAGCATGACATGAATGTGTTGTTGCAAATGACTGTTGCAAATAAAGGCTTCAGGGGAAGCTCCGTTATGTTGTCCTCACTATTCACTTCAGCCAAGTCAGTTTCCAGAAAAGTTTTGTGCCTGTTCTGACTTGGAAAAGTTATACTTCCACCTTCCTTTGTTCAAACATGAGATCGGTTTGTCTCGCAAACAAAACTACAAACCTAGGGAGTCATGACATAGTAAGTTGTATTAGTGATTATTCTGGTAAATGAAAAAAAACATCAACGCATATACTATGATGATCAAAACGTAAAGCATGTCTTTGTACCAGAGTCATATTAAGTGGGCTTTGTGTTGTTGGTGCTTGGTGAAAAGAATAGCTTAAATGCTCACACCAGAGTCTTAGTGGTGTAAAACATTGGTCTGGCGGTTGTGACGTTAATTATGACTCTGTTCCATGTAGGCATGCCAGAGCCTGTGGCTGTCTACACTGGAGCACTGTTATAACCAAACAGACCTATCATTATTGCTAGCTAGATGTGTGATTTCCGTGCTATAACATATTTCTGAAAGGAACCCCTACACCTCTCCTTTTTCATACATTATTTCTACGTTTCCCTGTTGTTTTCTCTTTCTTTCAACTTTCTTCAAATGGTTTGGTTCTTTGGATTGGGAAGTATATAGGAAGCTCTTCTTCCTAGGTGTGCAAATAGTTACTTGAAAATGATTGCTCTGCTGGCATTTTAGTTGACCATTTTGTGTGTGCGTGTCTCAGTTTTTTTATTTGTCTGAGACAGAAAATTGCAAGCTATTTTCACGTACCTGTAATTTGAACATCTCACAGGATATTTGAACTTCAGGGTTTATGTCCAAATCCCCATACACTGATCCTGCACAGAAACCTGCGGTCTAAGAGCAGACATAAGTAATTAAAATGTCTGTGAGGGTTTCTTTCATTTTATTTATATCAGCACTGAGTAAATATTACTAGTGGTTTGGAGAAAATGCGGGATACATACTTTTTCTCTTGAGAAGTGAATCATTGACATTATTTTTACCTGCCCAAAAATGTCACCATCAGCCTATGGTGAATTCTGCATGTGTAACGTGTCTGTTATTAAGTATTGGCAATGCATCCAGTGTCTTGACCACTGCCTTCTACCTGTGTGTCAGATTCAAGGGTCTGTCGCTGGCATGTCCCACTCTCTGTTACTCCCTCTGGACACTGTTGAACTGTGTACTCCACAAAGCTGGCCTCCACCGGTCTGACCTGACCCACACACAAACACACATGCACACACAAACAAAGATAGGTGCAGACTTCAGGGCAGTCATTTTATGTTTATGCAGATAGGGACCCTGTTCACATCTAGAGCAGTGTCTAGAGCAGAGTAAACACAGGTGTAGCTCATAACATTAGTCAAGGTTCCATTCTACTGTGCAATGCCTTACAAATAGAGACTAAGCTATACCAATGAATTGTCCCTTCTGGGGCCAGAGAATGGATAATGGTCCAGTGGTGGAGTCAATGGTGGTCTAATGGCTGAATACCTAGAAGATTAATTTACCAAAGCTTACCTGGGCAGAGGCTCTGGTGATCTTCTTCACGCCAAGTTGTGCAGCCATTGTGGACTTTCTCTTGTAGGAGGACAGCGTGATCTTGGCTGCATCCACGGCCAACTGGCTGTCAGCTGGCAGGAGGAGGGGACAGGTTGGACAGGTCTGCTGCAACTTCTCTGGGGAATCTGTGGGTTGAGACAAGTCACAAAGAGATGTAATAGATGTGTTGACAACTGCAGTTAAACAAATGGGTTTGGTAAACTTGAATGATTATAACCACCATATCTTTGTCATTATAGGCTTAACTATATTTAACCATTATCCATACCCTTATGCCATATGAATGCTACCTTTGTGCTACAGCACTGGTAGTAGTTGTTAGTCTGTACATTTGCCAGTCTGAAGGAAAATTATCCAGGCAAACCATGCAGAACTAGACTGCTAGCATGGATAGGACTTGTCTGAAAGCCCCTGACTGGCACAACCTGTTCTTTCCAGATAAGCAGCTGAGACCACCAAACCAGGGACTGTCTGTCCTGTTGCTAGCATAAGTACAGTATGCTGTCCTCAGCTGAAACACTTAGCAAGTCAAAGCATAGTTGCTTGAATGAGCAACTAAAGGTTGTTACATGACATGATACATTAATTTTTACTATGCTATCGGATTGACATCCACATGAGTATTATGTTGAGATAAGAGGGAAAGGATAAGACGGACAGAGAAATATTCAGCATGTCAGTGCATCACTGTAAACCCTACAGTATGAATTGTAGGTTCATACATTATGATGAGAATGCAGATAGATATTACCTGGGACTAGGGTGCAGTCATAGCTGTACAGGTAGGAGAAGCCCTCTGTCGTGTGGAGAATGGTGGTGTTGCAGTTGCCAGAGATTTGCTGAAAAAAGCAACAATTGTTTTGTTGAGGAATCCTTTATATCAGATTGTTCACATGGTCCATTTTTCAACCAATAGCTAACTACATATTTTCCCACATATGTGTGTGTGTGTGTGTGTGTGTGTGTGTGTGTGTGTGTGTGTGTGTGTGTGTGTGTCATACTGTTTCCATGAATGGTCTGATGTCACAGCGTTTCCATGGTTTCGGAGTGCCCACATGACACTTTGTCTCAAGTACATCTAGGTCCAGGTAATACACATTCCCTGCTGGGCCCTGATGCAAACACACCAGACAAACACATACACACATGATTGTCACATATATAGCTGGACACATTTTATGTTTTTTTCTCCCCAAAATATATAGTGGTCAGTTAGGTGGTAGACTTTAGCAATGTTTAAAGATGTCCAAATGCCAACAAGTTATGTTTGTTAAATGATGGCATTTGAATTTAAGATTCTTGAAGTCTTGAATCAAATCTTTGTATAGGAGAGAAAAAGTAAGACAGCCTGGCCATGACTGTCTGTGCGGTGTTTATGGAGCCTTCTTTGTGGCAAGCGTGGGTTTTTCTGGACAGAAATAACCACTCTTGACAACAGCCAATTCTAACGAACTGACTGAACAGGAAGATATCCATGAAAAATGTCAATTAAGACACACGTGTTGCTGGTTTTTTCACTATACACCAATAGGCCAACATACATGGTTCATAATTTGTGAAACATCAATGAAGTACCAATTAACTAAGTCACAAACTAGGCAAAAATAATACCAACGAAATCAGTGATTATAACAATATATAATATCAGCAGGGGAGACATTTCCACCGCCACCATTGACGGATTGACGGTTTGCGGATGACGCCCGCAGGCTATTTTGTGATCAATGTGGGTTCTACTAACCTGAGCGTGCAGGTGGACGTTCGCGATGTGGTTGAGCGCGAACTTGTAACCTTCGGTCCGGTCCTCGTTGATGTAGGTGACGGCCAAGCGCGAGAGCTTCTCCACAGCCTTGTCGTTACAGGGAATAGGAGCCAGCTCAATGGGAGCGAAGCCTATGTCCTGGCCACATAGACAAAGCGCCTGAACAGATAGCAGGTAAAATAACACCGAGAAGCGGGTGGATGTGTCCATGGCAGCGAGAGACAGAAGAGACGAAGTGAAAAGTGGCAGCTGGCAGCGTAGCAAGGCGTCGTTCTGTGCTGTTTGCGTAGTTTGGCCAAAACAGGAAAGGACTTTTGGAATGAATACAGAACAGGGCTTTTGAAATGGAGCCAAGGACAACGTTTATTTGCACTTGCAGCATTGTGGTCTAGAATGTGTCAATTATAGTAATTATATATATATATGTTTTTTTTTGTTTTGTTTTTGTTTTTATGGATTTCTTCTAAGATACGTCTATTTTATGAACAACATTAAACGCTGTTTCCATGATTTTCTTTTGAATCCTAAGATATGGGCTATTCTGCATACGACAAGTAAATGATTTAACCATGAAATACAATATTGTGCATTTTCGTGTGCGTGTTTGAGTGCTTTCTTGCTTGGGTGTGCTTGTGTGTTTATGGTTCTTACACTGTTTACTAGAGCCCACTATGACACTCGGGCCAAAATGGTCCACATGCACAAAACAACGGACCTCCGTTTGAGAAGCGTGTGTGTTGTTCTGTGAAAGCGAAAGAGACGTTCATCACCTGCTGGGCCCGTTGTTCTATTGGAGAGGCCACACGATGCAAGTGGCATCATGTAAGTAAGACGATGCAAGTTAAACCA